>CAJNYU010000876.1:8267-23437 GCA_905331475.1 Rotaria socialis | reverse complement strand
GTAGTTCACGTCGAAGTGGATGTGTTCAATTCGTGTTAATGCTCAACATCGCAGCAGAAATCAATTGTTTCTATAAAAACCCCATTCAGATATGTAGTTCACGTCGAAGTGGATGTGTTCAGTTTGTGCTAATAATGAAAATCATAGCAGAAATGAATAATTTCCACCAAAAATCTATTCAGGTATGTAGATCACGTCGACCTGGTTGTGGTCAGCTCGTGTTAATGTTGAACATGACAACAGAAATGAATAATTTCTAGGAAAAATCTATTCAGGTATGTAGTTCACGTTGAAGTGGGTGTGTTCAGTTGGTGTTAATGTTGAACATCACAGAGGAATGAATAATTTCTACTAAAAATCTATTCAGGTATGTAGCTCACGTTGAAGTGGATGAGTTCAGCTCGTGTTAATGTTGAACATCACAGCAGGAATGAATAATTCCTACTAAAAATCTATTCAGGTGTGTAGTTGGCGTTCAAGTGGATGTGTTCAGTTCGTGTTAAGATTTAATATCAGAAGCGAATGGTATTGTAGTCAGTAGAGCTAAGTTCAGTTATGTATGTCAATGCAAATAGTTAATGTCAAAGCCTCGCTGGTATTTCATACGCTGTAATGATAGAAAATATTTCAGTAGACCGTTGGACAAAGATTTTGTACGTTGAAGTTTGGACTTGTGTACCCGTGATAGAATGGTAAGTATCAAGAGAACTGAATAATTTTTGAGCATGCTGTTATGATTACTATGCTGTGCGTAAGAGTATCAGATGGGATGAAGGTGTACACATTCATGTCGTGATAAACGTATCATTTCCTAACCAATCTGTTCTATTAGCATGTAGTACTTGACCTGCCAAGTCGGTGTCCACCATGGTAGCTGATGAAATTGAAAAGTGACTGTGGATTACCATGTCGTTTTTCAATTGCTGCAGCTGCTTTCCTATAGTATCGGTACTTGACGTCTGATAGAAAATCGTATCGCCAGTGTACTGATTGAAGGAGCTGCTTATTCACAATTCTCCTTAACAGATCGACGAGGAACATTTCAGAAGTGCTCAAAACCGATATGGTATCGGTATGATTCAAACAGCTTTTGTTTTCACGTACTGCGTTCACAAATAGCTTGTACTTGCCATATCGTCAATAAATGACACACTACATAGCGATCGAATTGTAATCGGCAGGGTTTTTTCAGTTATTTCGATCAGCCAGAATTCAGCCTAAAACGTCCTGTCACGTACGTCGGTAATGTGATTATATAATGTATTGAACAAACGTTGTCTACAAGCATTTTTTTGCTGCGGAAACTGGAGTATCAGGTCTGTGTTAATGCAATTAGTCACATCAGACTAGTATGGCTCCAAGCAGGCGCACTCTCGGCTATATCGTGCACACCGAAGTGGATGTGTTTAGTTCGCATTAATGTTAAAAATCACCGCAGAGATGAATAGTTTCTAGAAACACTTTATTCTGCTATGTAGTTCACATCGAAGTGGATGGGCTCAGTTTGTGTTAATGTTGAAAATCACCGCAGAGATGAATAATTCCTACCAAAAATCTATTCTGCTATGTAGTTCATGTCGAAGGGGATGTGTTCAGTTTGTTTTAATGTTGAGCATCACAGCAGAAATGAATAATTTCTAGCAAAACCCTATTCAGCTATGTAGTTCATGTCGAAGCGGATGTGTTCAGTTTGTTTTAATGGTGAACATCACAGCAGAAATGAATAATTTCTAGAAAAACCCTATTCAGCTATGTAGTTCATGTCGAAGCGGATGTGTTCAGTTTGTGTTAATGGTGAACATCACAGCAGAAATGAATAATATCTAGGAAAACCCTATTCAGCTATGTAGTTCATGTCGAAGTGGATGTGTTCAGTTCGTGTTATAGTTGAACATCACCGCAGAAATGAATGTATTCTATAAAGAATCTATTCAGCTATGTAGTTCATGTCGAAGTGGATATGTTCAGTTCGTGCTAATGTTGAACTTCACGGCAGAAATGAATGTATTCTATAAAGAATATATTCTGCTAAGTAGTTCACATCGAAGTGGATGTGTCAGGTGCGCGTTCATAGTGAGAATCACTTGTTATAAATATAATGTTGTAAAGTTGGATAGCAGGTATGGTCTATGGTAAATTCAAGGCGTAGAATCTGGATATGGTTTGAGCACTTGTTGGGAAAATGAATAATTCTCACCAATAGTCAGTTCAAGTTTGGTATGCTCCAGTAAATTGCTTTGCTTGTTTGCAGACGGATAAGTTTGGTTACATGGAAAGGTGAAGATACGAATGCAAATTGTATTCTATTGCTGGTTCCATGGCCTGTTGAACTTACTGAACTAGGATCCTTAAGGATTACGACATGAGTGATGAATAGTGTTCGATGGTTCCGTTCCACTATTCAAGCGATTCTAAAGACAGATGCAGTTTTAAGGTGAATCAGGCCATTGGTGTGAAAAATGGCCTGATGTCGCAAAGCTTCTGAGGAAATATTTCGTCTTGTGTGCAGTAAACGTGAGTAAATGATACCTACTTGCGGACATTGCGTTAGAAATGAATGATATGCATCAAATTGAAGTCCTAATAATCAGTGGAATCTTTGAGAAGCGATATGCCCTTGAGTATGATGAAAGATTGTGTGTTAAACAAATGAGTTCAAGTAATGGTGTTTTCAGTTACATGGCTTAGGTCTAAGTCTTAGTGTGTAGTTTGTCGAGGATAAAAAGTCATGTATTAGAGGAACTACTGTTATCAACACCTCTTTCTTATACTTGGCTAGCTGAGAAGAGCAACTCGACTGATTTTGCATACATTGGATGGTTACATGTTGTGTGATTAATTTTGATTAAAAATATATTCATTTACGCGGTTTACTGTTTGTTATCGTCGTTGATCTAACGGCCGTGTAGAAAACTATCTCTTTGCTGAATGTTTCAAACCAGAACCTTTTTCAACAATCTTCCATGTGTCGTATTGCCCTGAGTAGCACATCGTATTGGCCGAGATCGCATTACAAATGAATAGTTTGCAACAGAGACCCGTTGAATAATTCGATGTATCTCAACAAGTAATTAGATTGCTAGGGCCAGAATCAAGGATGGTGTTTAAGCTGAATGTGCTTTAGAATAGTTCATTTCCTATATTGTGGGCACCTTTTTAAGAAGGAACAATCGTTCCGAGGAAGAAAGGAACTTTGTGTACGTGGGACTGCGATACAAAAATTGCATTCAAATACTTTCGTCACCGCTAAAAAGAATCAAAATCATTGCCAACACTGACGCGAGTAATGTGATAAGTCCATTTTTCCGACCAGGTTGTTGTTGCAATATTTTGACCTTGGAAACGATGTGTGTACTTCTAACACCACCCTACAATGCTTGCTAGTTATATGAATGGTTATCAGCAATGTGCTGTTTGAATTTCTTATAGCTCCAAAAAAGACGTCCTTGCCATCGAGTCATAAGTTATAGTAACATAAAAAATCAACAAATACTAGTATCGTCATGTTCATCAATTTCACAAATGTGAATGAAAGCTTCATCACGACTCAAATGATCACCGTTTTCGTTATTAATGACCATATATGAGTAATTCCATGTTCACGATTTATATGCCACTGGCGGTGAGGAAATACATGCCACTAAACACCACCTGCCAACACCATAGGTACACTATTTTGACAAAATTCCACGTCATAAATAGTCGTATTATCCAGGCAGTTCTTAAAGTTTTAATCTATGATTCAAGATGACAACAGAAATGAATAACTTCTAGGAGAAATAAACTCCGCTATATAGCTTATTTCGCAATGGGTGTGTTCAGTTCGTGTTAAAGTTGAAGATCGCAGCAGAAATGAATCATTTCTACTAAAAATCTATTCAGGTATGTTGCTCACGTTCCAGCGCACGTGTACAGTTCCTGCTCATGTTGAAGATCACCGCAGGAATGACTAATTTCTAGCAAAAATCTATTCAGGTATGTAGTTCACTTTGCAGTGGATGTGCCCGCCTCCTGTTAATCTTGAACATCACAGCAGGACTCAATAATTTCTAGTAAGAATCTATTCAGGTATGTAGCTCACGTTGCAGTGCATGTGTTCAGTTGGTGCTAACGTTGAAACTCAGAGCAGGAATGAATAATTGCTAGGAGAAATCTATTCAGCTATGTAGCTCACGTTCCAGCGCACGTGTACCGTTCCTGCTCATGTTGAAGATCACAGCAGGAATGAATTATTTCTAGCAAGAATCTATTCAAGTATGTAGTCCACTTTAAAGTGGATGTGCTTGGCTCCTGTTAATCTTGAACATCACAGCAGGACTAAATAATTTCTAACAGGAATCTATTGAAGTATGTAGCTCATGTTGCAGTGCACGGGTTCCGTTCATGCTAATGTTGAGCATCACAGCCGAAATGAATAATTTTCAGTAAAAATCTAATCAGGTATGTAGTTCACTTTGAAGTGGACGTGCTCGGCTCCTGTTAATCTTGAGCATCACAGCCGAAATGAATAATTTTCAGTAAAAATCTAATCAGGTATGTAGTTCACTTTGAAGTGGACGTGCTCGGCTCCTGTTTATCTTGAGCATCACAGCAGGAATGAATTATTTCCAGCAGGAATCTATTGAAGTATGTAGCTCACGTTGCAGTGCATGTGTTCAGTTGGTGCTAATGTTGAACCTCAGAGCAGGAATGAATAATTGCTAGGAGAAATCCATTCAGGTATGTAGTTCACTTTGAAGTGGATGTGTTCAGTTTGTGTATTGTTGAACATGATAGCGGAAAGGAGTAATTTTCACCAGAAATCTATTCGGGTATGTAAGTCACGTCGAGTTGATGTGTTGAGTTGAGGCTAATGTTGAACATCACGGCAGGAACGAATAGTTTCCACCAAAAATCTATTCAGGTATGTAGCTCACGTTGCAGTGCTTGTGTTCAGTTAGTGCTAACGTTGAACCTCAGAGCAGGAATGAATAACTGCGAGGAGAAATCTATTCAGGTATGTAGTTCACATCGAAGTGGATGTACTCAGTTCGGGCTAATGTTAAACATCACAGCAGAAATGAATAATTTGCACCAAAAATGTGTTCAGGGATGTGGCGCAGATCGAAGTGGATGTGCTCAGTTCGCGCTAATGTTAAACATCATAGCAGAAATGAATAATATCCACTAAAAATGTATTCAGGGATGTGGTGCGGATCAAAATGGATGTGCTGAGTTCGCGCTAATGTTGAAGATCACAGCGGAAAAGAATGTGTTGTATAATGAATCTATTCCGCTATGTAGGTTATTCGGAATGGATGTGTTCAGTTCGTGACAATGTTGATTATCATAGGAGAAATGAATAATTTCCACCAAAATTCAGTTCAGGATGTAGTTCACATCGAAGTGGATGCGCCCGGCTCGTGCTAATCTTGAACATCACAGCAGGAATGAATTATTTCTAGCAAGAATCTGTTTTGGTATGTTGTTCAGTTCTAAATCAAGCGAACATTTGTTTTCTCGGTATTTTATGGCTGTGTAAAATCGAACGCTTGTAAGATTTTCGTTAAATTATGTGTTGTTGTTTTGAAATGATGGTTTGAAGTCAGTAATATGACTTTGGTGTGCATAGTTGTTGAACTAGCTCAACAACGGCGTCATTTATTTGTTTTGGTGAACTTTAGAGAATGAAGGAGTTTTCTCTTGAATGTGTACAGATTGCGTAGGAGATGAATCATGATGAATAAAGTTTCATTAGACTATTTTATTGTCCATCAATACTTCCGCTTTTCGAAAGATGACTGTGCAGGACGTAGTAAACGAACTATCATGACAAATGAGTTGTTCTTGAATGTGGCGATTCAGGAATTATATTTGCCCAGGAATAGTAGAATGCGAGGCTTGTTATAAAGAATATTTAATATTGTTTTGAGTTTTAAAGCGAAAAGCGATCTGAACCGTTGATGGTTTTGGTGCTGGGAATAGAAAATTGTAAGGGATAATAGATTTTGTAGAAGATGTATACTTTAGATTACCATCAAAACTGGCGAGTGTTTTACCTAATCAAACAGAATTATTGCTCTGCTAGTGAATTATTGGCTAGTGGTTAATTTTCCAAGGTGAACTCGATACCGTCATATTCCGTATAGATGATTGACCTCTTTGGGTCAACAACAGTGCATAAGCGAAATTTAGCTGGAAAGCGATCCACTTGCGTTAGTCTCCATTGGCTTCGAAGTTTTCATTTTTCTCTTCCCAATTAGCGAACGCGTCGTTTCAACTATGTCAAAGCCTGCAATTGCTTTTTAATTTATTCATTTTTTTGTGCAGCTCGGAAGTGCTTATAAGAGATTAAAACAAATGTGACCTGTTGGCATGGGAGCCCGGAATTTCGGTCCAAGGAATTTTCGGGCCGGCTTTCGGCCCAGTATGAAATGAAGATGAGGATGAGAATGACCCAGTTTTATGATAAAAAAATTTCGTTTGAGGCCGAAAGTCCGGCCCGAAAATTCCTTGGGCCGAAATTCATGTAACCTCTGCTTTTATACTATAGCTCCGATAGAGAAAACTACGTTACCGTAAGGTAAGAATGGTAAAGGTTGATGTAGAGTTACAATAACACATTTACGTAAGGACATAATAACAACATAGTTGAGAACAAGACAACAGAATTCAAGGACATAAGAGGTATCTCCTTGAGTTGTTACAACACCATCTATTTCTATTTTCTTTTTAAACAGGCCAGTGTTGAGGGGAGTACGTGCCAAAGGAAATGGAAGTAATGCAAGAGAAGCACAAGGAAATGAAATAAATAAAAAAAGAAGTGAAAACTGAGAGGCGTAGACGATACGGATCGCAAGCCGTTAAAAGTGATAAAAGCACGTATATGCTATTAAAGGTCAAATTCATATATAGTTGTATTCGATTGATCAGTGCTCACTGATACTCTGGGTAATGATTATCGAAAGGTAGAGTGCGAATAAAATGATTAATGCTGACTTGACTTAATTAAGATTATCTAAACTAGTGAGAGGCGTATTCGGTGTTATGTCTGCCAATGAATGAAAACCATGTCAGTATGCATGATTACCATCTAGCTTCATTTCCTTCGCTACTTTAAGATGAGCAGGTGCCATGTTTCGAATTTGTTATATTTTTGATTATATTTTAATTGTTTTTTATAATAGTTTTTGGAGATATTGATATATATAAGATTTCAGTGGCTTCTCTTTTGTAATTGTGAAAATTTCGTCGGCTCCACTGTATGAATGTGATGGATTCGTTGGTCATATACTCACCACTGTTATCGATTGCTCTATACATTATCTTCTTCTGCTTTTTTTCTCTCTCTTTTGCGCATAAGTATAAATATCCTTGTTTATATATCATTCATCCAGTGAAAAATTTTTAGCGATTAAAATCGATTGATATCGATTCTAATTTCAATTATAATTGGTTAGAATTTTGATTATAACCAATAAAAATCGATTAGTAAAGTATAAAAATCAATTAGCACAATTGTGATTCATGAACGCTAGCTCTTGTAGGACTCACACACGTCGACTTAGTTATAGATTAAGAAAACGTTTTCAAGGAATGCCAATCGGACAGATCAGATGGCACCGTTTAGGCAAACTGAATCTCGTCAGCATTATTACTATGAAGTAGAGAAACTTGCAAAGTTTATCATCGCTGCTTTACAAGGAGCTAGTTAACTTTTGAGTCGAAGGAAGAAACCATCTATAAGGATTCTTTTCGAACTTGCCCCTTGTTCGCATAGACTTAGGTTGGAGTAGAAAATTTCTCATGAGTTCTACTCTTAAAAAATACTGTTAGCTCATCAACGTCTACGTTTCTGATACTTTACTTCGTTGCTTAACTATTCAGTTTGAATAAGAAAGTCGATTTTGAAAGGTTTTTCAACGGTATTTAGAAACGGTAGATGTTGGTGAGTTGATGGTACTTCTTAATAATAGAACTGATGAGAAATTTGCGACTCCATCCTAAGTCTATGTAAACTAGGGACAAGTTCGAAAAGCATCCTTATAGATGGTTTCTTTCTTCGGCTCAAGAGTTAACTAGCTCCTTATAAAGCACTGACAATAAATTTTGCAAGTTTCCCTACTTCATAGTAAAAGTGCTGACGAGATTCAGTTTGCCTAAACGACACCATCTGATCTGTGAGTCTTACAAGAATTGCAAGTTTGATCCGTTTACACAACGTGCATCTATCTCGATGCATTCTCAGATTATCTAAGTTAAAGTTATATATATGTCGTAGGCCAATCTCGGATTCAGGCCAATCCTGGATTGGCCTAGGTCATTCTAAGATCCGAGTTTGGACTAGTCTAATCTTGGATTGATGCAATCCTATCCATTAATATATCAATAACTTTTTAGATAAATTTTGGATTTGAGTCATTTTTTGAAATCATGTTTATACGATGCCAATTTGCTTTGTACAGTAGATTTTGGAAAGATTCAAGTAAAATATTAGGAGTTATGAATAGATTTCTCTAGGGGAACAAGTTTTATGGAAAATTGTTAATAAGCTTCCGAGTCTAAAGTTAGTTTCTCCGTGAATGCTTGTAATACTTAAAACGACGTTATCTGAATATGATTTTAAAAAATGACTCAAATCCAAAGTTTATCTAAAAAGTTATTGATATATTAATGAATAGGATTGCATCAATCCAAGATTGAACTAGTCCAAACTCGGATCTTAGAATGGCCTAGGCCAATCCAGGATTGGCCTGAATCCGAGATTGGCCTACGACATATATATACCCAGTAATAGGATGAGATGAAACTAAATCGAGACCATTTTAATACAAAATTCTGACTAGAACCTGATTTGACATGAGATTCATTCCTTCCTTTTTTACCGAATGATATTTATTGAAGCTCGATTTTAGTTTATAATTTACTACAATTTTGTTCTTTTGTCTCTATCTCGACTATTCATTGAGAAAGCATTGACGAAACTCTCACGATTCTTTTTATTTTTCTGCACACTAGAAATCTTTCAGTAAAAGTGTTTATAGTTTCAATTATTCATTAAAGAACATTAAAGAAAGAGGATACTTCTTAATTTGCTTTTATACTACAGTCAATAGTATTGGTAAAAGCTATGAACAATAAGAAAAAGAAAATTGTGTCGAAAAAATACTTCGAGAAAGTTGGCACCAAGGATAACTCTTTCCTTTAATATAAATTAATTTAGAATTTTATGAGACATAAATGATATGTAGAATATTTACAATGATTTTTCGAGTCATAAGCTAAGTGCAATTATCTGCAATTAGAATTGGAGTCATCTATCATTGGGCTGACATACTATATAGGAAAAGATTCAAGTTGCACTTAATACTGCTTTGCAAATTCACTTAATATTTAGTGTTTCAAATACAACTACAATGCAGTAAAATCGATTGATCATGACTCAATTCGATTGGGTAGATTACAATCAATTGTTCGATTAAAATTAGATTTTAAGGGGTAAAATCCTCAATAATTGATTGAATAGATTGAAATTTCAATCGATTGTTGAAATTTGATCGGATTATATTACAAAAAGAGGTAGTTTGGTTCGAGGAATCGGATTTGCTGAGCTCTAATCAAAAATAGTAACGATTTTGTGAGGGATATTTTTCACTGGGTCAGCAGCCATTCTTGATTCTATCTCCCTCTCCTTTCTCCTCGTCTAATATTTGCGGTGTATTTCTTCCACGATTATATGAAATAATAAATTACAAATAATCCAAAACCGTTATAATGGACATCTATGAACTAGTCGCAGCCATATGCTCTATAATTTCAGCGTGAAAAGTTCTTGCTCGGTGTTTTGTAGAATTGGAAGAGAAGGGAAAATCCAAGTAAAAAAGCGAAAGAACCAGGCATGAAAACAATTTATTAATATATGTGTAGATATATTTTTATTTTGTTGTAATGATTTTAATTTCTTGTAAGAGTTCTGAATTTTTCCGAGACATCTGTCTACAATACGTTTAAGAGAGATCTTGTCTATCCATGTAAAACCTAAACACTTGAATGATCTTACTTTTTATACATTATTTTTGTTCATTATAATTGTCGGCTTCTGCTGTGCACTTGTGAGCGAAACACAAGGGGGAAACAGCGGACTTCAAGTCCAAAAATCCGCCGTTTTCTCCTTGGTGTAACATCTGAACTACAGGCTTTCAGATGTTTATCGGCTGCTTCTCTTTTCTGGAATATTCGAAAAGATTTTGGAATAATTTCAACCCCGCTGAATTACTGAGTTTTACTATCGCTTGGTAGTTTCTATGTACTTGTGAGATAATTAATGTACTCAGATGATCTGCGAATAGGTGTGCGAGGAAGACTGCAATATTGTTTACTATATCTGAATGATAAATTATGAATAGGTATGGGTTTAATGAACTACCTTGTTGAAGGCCAATGTGAGCCTGAAATACGTATGATTGTGAGTTGCCGAAAGAGATATAGGCTTTTCTATTAGTCAGTCAAGTACTAAGTGTTTTAAATAATTTTAGTGCGATTTGCATGTTAAACAGCTTAATAATAAGTCCCATATGCCATATCAGCTACTAGGCCTTTTTATAGTCTACATAGATACCTAAAGTTCATAATAATTCCTACTAAATTATTTTTTTTACCTCTTGATTTATTGAAAATAGTCTAGTTTGTAACAAGTAACCATTGCGGAATCCGGATTGTTTTGTCGGTATTATGCGATTAGGTATAGACCATTCTTTTGCTCGTTCCGGTAAGATTTTTGCATAGATTTTTGAATGAGTAACTAGCAGAAATGCGGGACGCGTTTGTTCACAAGTTGGAATTCCTGATCTCAATTTATCATATACGTCAAACTTGAAACTCGAATTCAATTGAAAATTAAAAATTTCAATTTTCAACTTTTAAACCAATAGCATTCTGAAGAACCGTGGCTCACACATATATCGCTGTGAGTTGAAAATTGAAATTTTCTATTTTCAACTGAATTCAAGTTTCAAGTTTGACACTATTGATTTATGTGTGCCGTGCCACTCCATTAGATGACTTTTTAAAGCTGCTAAAAATCTTATATATTCTCTGTATCATTCTATTGATTCTTGGTATTCTAATTGCTTCATCCAGTATTATTAAAGAAGGCAAAGAAGTAATTCATAAATCTTCCATCTAACTATTGGAAATTTATTTATTGTGTTGAAATGTACCTTCTCAGATTTATATATCAGGCGCGAATGATGACTAGATCCGAATTCCAAAGTTTCCATAGTAATACCTTTTATATTGGAAAAAATAAAGACCATATTGCGAGACGTGCATTTGAATGATTTAATAGTACACGAAATTTATTGTACATGATTATTTTCACTTCATTTGTTTAATAATTTTTCTCTCTTATCTTCTTTTGGACTGTTCCATTCAGACACTGGATACTGAGTAGTATACTTGGTACTTTTGTACTTTTTTCTTAGAAAATGTTGGGACAAAGTAATTTTTTGCAGTAGAAGTGAAATTACTTGTATTTCAAAAGTTTATTCAAAAGTAAATTACGCTATGAAAAATTATCTTGGTATTTGACTAACACTCGAATTTGGATAAGACAAATATTTCACTATTGTTACATGAAGTTTTTGTGTCATATTTTATTTTCCCTTAAATAGCATGCTATTCTGCGATATGATATTATGTCTGTACAGGCCTACGCAAAAAAATCACAATTGCGTCTTTATGGATTTAATTGATAGGAAATGAACACTCCTACATCAATTATTCACTCCCACTTCCAAAAAGATGCTTTTATTTTGCCCGCAAAAAACCAATTATGCTATACCAGATGAGCTGAAATGTGATGCCTACCGCTATAAGTGTTTATTAGAAGGCATTCAATAATTTGAAAATAAACACCAAAATGAAGACTAAATGTTTGATTTCAAATAGCATGTAATAAAAATTGATAAAAACCAATGAAATGGTTTATAATATAGCGAAGATTCATTCGAAACATACTCTTTACTGAAGTTCTTGTTCACTTATATTTTTACATTCAAATGATGTACCGAGATAAGCATGTGGAAAATTGACTCGGCATGTGCCAGTAAGTGAGCCTCTCAATACCTTCCATTTTACGATCTCAGTGGTCTTTTTCTATTCGTGATTATTATTATGATCATACTTAAAATTGTGTTGTACCAATTAATTATCGGAAATAAAGTCATTCAATAATTCTAATTATCATTAATCGTTTAATTTCGATTACAAATGTTTTCAGATGATCAAAATAGAAGATGTTAAAACTCAAACTATTTTAATTAGCATCTGTTTATCAATTTGTACTTGAATGATGTACTTGAGTATATCGTACTCAAGTAAAGTTCGAAGTACATGTGTTAAGTAAAAAATACTCGTACTTTTACCTGTCCAGTGTCTGGTTAGGATCGACAATAATATGTTTAGAGTCTTTCATAATTATCCTCTCTCATATATTTTCCTTTCTTTCTTTCCTCTTCTCTCTTAGTTGCGTATGCGAACGAGTGCTTTATATGTACACAAGGCGATTTATGATATGAGGAAGCTAAATAAAGTGTAATACTATCAGCACTGGCATCTCTTCTATCTAAAATCGTCACATAGTTGTCACATGGTTTCTAGAGTACAAATTGTACTTTTATTCACGCATGTCTACCTGTTTCATAATGTTCATTCAAAACCAAAGTCGTGGAATGTCGATATACTTACCCTAATAGAAATACTTTCAAATTTATTCAAGTGTTTCTCAGCAAGATTTCAAGAATCAGAGTAATACATTCTGATCTTTATGATCTAGTATTTTCTTACATTTATTTTCAGTTTATCTACTACTCGTTATCTACTCTATGATTTTTGTCTTCATCAAACTGATTTCAGATTTCATCCTTACATCTGGACAGATGGTTGAACTGGATTCAATCGATATCGCGGAGCCATCCTGTAAAATAAAGGAGATACTTTGATTTACTGATGCACCTTTTCTATTGTCATGCCAGACAGGGATACACATCGAACACTTTTGACCATTCTAACTGAACAAAAAATAAGTTCGATTATCCGAGATTTTATTCCAGTGATTCATTAATTGCTTCTTTATAACTGTATTGACTCGACATATTTGATTCATTCGAGATTTTTTTGTCTTTTCTTTTTGTCTCTTCGGTACTCTGTCACCTTTTGGTGTCTGATGCTTTTCGCTTTTCTATATCACACATATCTTTTTCACAGTAATAGACGGTGAGAAATATTAAAAAAAACTATTTAGATCATTTCAGCTCGTGCATTGGCATACTTGCAAGCTATATTTTAGATTGTCGCCCGCTACGATCAAAGCATCAAGCTTTCGTTTATTTTTTAATCAAGAGAAATAATAACGAATTGATGATATCATATCAGTACAACTCTACTGTGTGAGCACTATGAAATGAATTAGTTTATTAATGATACATAAAGCTTCGATGCTACTGGATAAGACATACCAGCTGGAATTTGTGCAGTTGCAACCCCTATTGTAACCATGATAATTAAAATCATAATTTTGCTCGAGTAAACCATCCTCGATGAAAGTTGTATTATAAATAAGAAGGGATTACCACTGTGAAATAAAAATTTGTGTGTTTTAGCAGTGATGCGCGTACACTTTATATACTTTATCATAAAGAGAGAAAACGAGAGAAAACGAGAGAGAAAAAAATCATAGATACTTTTTTCCTCCGCACAAATTAATCAAGTGTGTCCACACGAAATATTGTATCAATTAAAAAATCGATTAACATTTAGATAACTTCTCATAACTTATGCTCTATCGTATGAGTCTTCCTTACAATCGTCCTATCATCCGATCATGACAAACCAGTAACGCAAAAACAAATATTTTGTTGTCCAAAACAACATGTTGCTTGGCGTAGCTCAGGTAGCTTCTATTTTTGTTAATTATACTTGATAATAGTTAGAAAATAGCAGAGGTAATCATTGGTGTTGTCACAAGAAAATTCGAAAGCAATCCATCAAAAATCTTAAGGTAATAATGGTATGTGGGTGATGTATAAGAAGCTACCACGACGCATTTCGACTCTGCTTAGGAGTCTCATCAGATGGCTTAGTATCTATTTAGATTCAGAAAATTTTGAACGAAAATTCAAAACAAATTCAAAATCAATTCGAGAATATTATTCTGTTCTAATTCACGAAGAAGTAGAATTTAGTTTTATCAGGTGGTTTAACCACTGCATAAAATATTAAATTGAAAGGAAATTTTCAAAGAAAAATTCCTGTCTCTTCTAATATCAAAGCAAATATGAGTAGAAAATACTCAAAATAATTAAATGGTTACTCGAAAGTAGAATTTTTAGCGAAAATATATAAAGGAGTGTGAGAAAAATAAACAGCAGTAAATTTCTATAGAAAGAAATTTCAATTTTATTGAAAAATTGAAGAACAGTTAAATGAAATGTTCAGACGTTATTTCTGTTTGTATAAGTTAGAATCTTTAATAGTGTGCCATATTTTATTATATATAGTAGCCTTAATATTAATGGCTCTTTTTGTGATGACTCATCAATAGAGAAAAAGAAAAAGATCACATATGTCTTATTGCTGATAAATAATAAATGAAATAGTTCTTTTTTATCAGTATTCATGATAAAGTATGAAAAATTGATTATTATGAAAGAGAATAATATTTAAAATGATAGAAACTTCTGAGAATCATCTTTATAGACAGAATGTAAGTAGTAAATATATAGACGCTAATGAAAATGAGAAAAAAATCACTTAATGACGAAGTTGAACTTTATCAATGAATCGAATGGTTGAAGGAAAAAAATTAGAATTTATTCCTTGTTTTATCACAAATATTCGATGAGAATTCTGTAGAGCATTATTCCATGAAGATTGTTAAAAGAAAGCAAGAAAAGTAGAAATATACTTTTCGATTTCGACGAAATGATGTGAATTTGCTGGTGAGAATCCACCTTTTATAGTCTCATCCAGAGAGTGAATTGAAAAAGATAGAAAAACAAAAGAATTTATTATTTTCCATTGGATGTTATTCGAAATTGAACATTTGTATTGGACGACAAATGAATTTACTAGAGAGTGATTCAGTGAAATTATGAAAAATGAGAGATAATTGTTTGAGTGATAATGACCAA
>CAJNYU010000875.1:0-20685 GCA_905331475.1 Rotaria socialis | reverse complement strand
AGGTATAGTTTAATCTTTTGATTTTTTAATCATTTAGATTATTTGCCAACCGATGATTCCCTTAAGCAAGGATGAAACAAGTCTTGGTAGCTGTTCACACTTCAGTATATGGATATTATCATTATATTTTTGTTTTTGATTTTTGTCAAAAATTTTTATATAACAGTATAGTTTAATCTTTTGATTTTTTAATCATTTAGATTATTTGCCAACTGATGATTCCCTTAAGCAAGGATGAAACTAGTCTTGGTAGCTGTTCACACTTCAGTATATGGATATTATCATTATATTTTTGTTTTTGATTTTTGTCAAAAATTTTTATATAACAGTATAGTTTAATCTTTTGATTTTTTAATCATTTAGATTATTTGCCAACTGATGATTCCCTTAAGCAAGGATGAAACTAGTCTTGGTAGCTGTTCACACCCACACACCCACACCCCACACCCACACCCACACCCCGGATTACCCTAAACCTAGGGATTCCCTAAAAATTCCCCGGGAGACTCACTAGGGAGTAGACCTACGACAGTTCCATATTAGTTCCGATCTTCGGAACTGTCCCACAAGTTCTTTGATAGGAACTGATCTGTCCCAAACAGTTCCTCGGTAGGAACTGAACTGTATCCAACACTTCATCGGTAGGAACTGATCTGTTTGAACAGTTCTTTGATCGGAACTGATCTGTGTCGCACAGTTCTTTGATCGGAACTGATCTATAGATCAGTTCTTTGATCGGAACTGATCTATGTCAAACAGTTCTTTGATCGGAACTGATCTGTTGAAAAAGTTCCTCGGTAGAAACTGAACTGTGTCAAACGGTTCTTTGATCGGAACTGAACTGTGTCATACAGTTATTTGATTGAAGCTAAAGATTCACCAAAGCATACTCTCTAAAAAAAATCCGTTTCCCAGAAAACCCTAAGAGGGTTTCCGAGTTTGTTACTATCTGAAACCCTTTAAGGGTTTTTGCGAGACATGGTTTCCGAGATGTCGAAAACCGAAAAACCAAATAAAAATTTCCTTCGGATACCAGCCTCGCATACCGATTAAAGATTTCCGACGTTGCATTTTTCTCGTTCTGAATCAAGAACCACCAGATTGCTATAGCCGAGGCCGATCATTCTGCCCACCGGATACTGCAGAAACCACGATGAAAGACGCCTGAAAATCACCGTATTCCGTAGGAAAACTGATGATATCGCTGGAACATGGAAGCCATATTCCATCCGGAAACTTTCTCTAGTTTTTTTCTATGATTTTCAACGCATCTTGCCGAAAAGACAGCAAGTTGGTCGGAACTCACCAGAAAAATTTGTGAAAGTTTGCGACTGGAGTAGTGCTACCATGTTTCAGCGATATCATCTGTTTTCCTATAAAATACGGTGATTTTCAGGCGTTTTTTCTGTCGGCTTCTGTAGGATCCGGTCGGCAGAACAGTCGACCTCGGATGTTGGATCTAAAAAGAAATAATATACTTCATCTGCTTTTAACTTTCAAAAATCGAACTCACCATTCGTATTTAGTTCATCGGACAATCGATCTAAATAGAAATAAATATTTCATTTTGTTTCAGCTTTTAAAATCGAACTTACCACTACTATTTGTTCGTCTCAAAATTGGTCTAAACAGAAATAAAATGTTTTAGCAGCGCTTAAGTTTCACAATCGAACTCACCATTATTCTGTTTTCATCTGATGTTTGATCTAAACAAAAATAATAGATTTTATCGCGTTTCACTACATAAAATCTAACGCACCATGAATATTTGGTCAGGGGACAATCGATATAAATGAAAAAAAATAATATTTCATTCAGTTTCAACTTTTAAAATCAAACTTACCTTTATTATTTGTTCGACTCTCGTTTGATCTAAATAAAACTAAATATTTTATGAGGTTTTAAGTTTTTAGTCGAGCTCACCATTAATATTTGTTCACCTGACAATTCATCTAAATAAAAACACAACATTTCATCAGGTTTTAACATTTAAAGTTAAACTCACCATTATTGTTTGTTGAATCGACCATTGATCAAAATAAAAATCGAAGACTTGTTAACTCGAATTTAAAAAGTGAGGATATTTTCGGATTCCTCGACCTCGATAACCTACGGTATACCCACGGAAAAAAATTCTCTAAGAAAACGCGGTTAATCACGGTTTTTGAAACCGCGGTTTGAAACGGTTAAAACAAACCGCAGGAGTCAGCCCATAAATGCAGACATGCAAAAACCGCTCAAACTAGCGGTTTAAAAAAACGCACTGCGACGCGGTTTCTGAAAACCGCGGGAGTCAGATAGTTAACGCGGTTTTTTAAACCACGGTTTTCAGCGGTTTTGGTATGTTTGCATTTATGGTCTGACTCCTGCGATATTTTGAAACCGCGTCCTACCGCGTTTAAAAAAACCGCGGTTTTCAGCGGTTTTTGTATGATTGCATTTAAGGTCTGACTCCCGCGGTTTTTGAAAACCGCGCTCCATCGCGTTATTTCCATAGTTCACCTCACTCAAAGGTAGCCATATCTACCTGATCTTTTTGTAAAGATCAGGTACGATACCCTTCGAGGGGCAATTTAGTGAACTGTAAAGTTCCATTACCTCAAAATCACTTTACAGCGACGAAGTTATGTTAAAATTAAGCATTAGCAATAGCAGGAAAAGTAGGGCACGACATCCTTTCCGTTCTTACACATTCCCAGCATTGGTGATATATTCACCTGAACGCCAAAACCGCGGTTTCTAGCGTAATACCGCGGTTTTATTGTATAGCCTGTCACCAAAAATTGCCTTTGAGATAGCTAATCATGTGTGAACTGTGACAGTGATGAAATTTGTCAGAATATTTGAGTTCTCTAAACATCAAAGATCGGAAACCGCGGTTATAATCAGGTGCACCGCGGTTAATCAAACCGCGACTAACCGCGTCGGGCAATACCGCGGTTATAATGAAGTATAGTCGCGGTTAATCAAACCGCGACAAAACGCGTCGTAGAATACCGCAGTTACAATGTAGTCCAGCGCGGTTCACGAAACCGCGACTAACCGCGTTGGGCAATACCGCGTTTAAAATGAAGTATAGTCACGGTTAATTTAGAACGCGGTTGTGAAAAACCGCAGTTAACCGCGATTCTTTAAATTATATCGCGTTTTTTTGGAAAAAACCGCAGTGTGTTAAGAAAAAACGCGGTTCACGGCGGTTTTTGTCAAGAAATTTTTATGTGGGTAGTGCCATTAGAATTTTGAGGGGAGTCAAAATAAAAAAGTCTACCTTATGAAAATTGGACTTGGCCACGAGGCGGTTTTTGACCAATGGAAGCTCAAAATAAAAAAGTGAAGATATTTTCGGATTCCTCGATCTCGATAACCTATACCTTCATCAGAAATGTGAAAGGAGTTGAAGTATAATGTTTAACGTTGCAATCTGTGGAAATTGGGAATCGGTCCAGGGTCATCGCTGAAAACGTCCTTTTACGATATTTTGAACTGGAATCATATTCTACTTTTTGTGAAATATTCAAGAATTTGAAAAGTACGGAAACCTTTTACAAATTGCGAAAACCTCGGAAACCGATGTCGGTTTTCTAGAGTACTTTTCTGACAGTTGGTTACGCTCGGAAACCGAAAAGGTTTGCGAGTCTGGACTTCGGAAACCGAAAGGGTATTCTCGCATACCCATTCGGATACCAAGGCAGTTTTTCAGGCAATAGTAGTTTCCGAGAATACCTTTACGGTTTCTGAGAAGAGGATTTAGTTCCCGACATCAAGAAAAAGGTTTTCCAGAATACCTTACGGGCATTGAAATCGGTATTCTAGGAAACCACAGGGTTTTCGAGGTCTCGGAAACCGAAAAGGTATTTTTGGAAACGGTTGAAGTTCTTGGAAACCCCCTCGCAAACGGTTTTAGGTTTCCGAATGGGTTTCCGAAGTGGTTTGGGTTTTGTAGGAAACGGTTTTTTTTTAGAGAGTTCGTGTGCAAAATGCTCGATTTCTGTAGATAGTATAGATAACATGATGGTGTATAGATTCCAGTTGATTTTTTGTATGTAACGTTGTTGGTGTTTGAGAACAATATTATTAAATTCAGCGAGAATTGGATAATGATCGCTTCCATTGTATGGTAGCTGATTACATTGCACAGAAGCTTCTTGTTCGGTTGAAATAACTAAATCGATAGTTGTTTTTGACCGTAGAGACGTTAACATTGCTGGATTGTGAATATGTAGTTTGTTTGATTTTAACCAGGTTTCAAGTTCACGACCTTTTTGATTTACTTGTGTACAGCCCCAGGTGGTATTCTTTGCGTTAAAATCACCAAGTATGATGCTTGTCTGCGAATTTTGTAAAACGTTTGTGAGTATTTGGAGTGGTAATTTTTCTGTTGGCGGAGAGTATGTCGATATAATTGAGTACGATTTGTTGTTTACCAATATCGATGCAGCGATTACTCTCTAAAAAAAAACCGTTTCCCAGAAAACCCTTAGAGGGTTTCCGAGTTTGTTACTATCTGAAACCCTTTAAGGGTTTCCGAGACATGGTTTCCGAGGTCTCGGAAACCCAAAAACCAAATAAAAATTTTCTTCGGATACTAACCTCGGAAACCGATTAAAGGTTTCCGACGTTGCATTTTTCTCGGTCTGAATCAAGAACCACCAGATTGCTCTAGCCGAGGTCGATCGTTCCGCCCACCGGATCCTGCAGAAACCGACAGGAAAGACGCCTGAAAATCACCCTATTCCGTAGGAAAACAGATGATATCGCTGGAACATGGAAGCAATATTCCGCCCGGAAACTTTCACAAATTTTTTCCTATGACTTTCAACGCATCTTGCCAAAAAAGACAGCAAGTTCGTCGGAACTCACTAGAAAAATTTGTGAAAGTTTGCTAGTGGAGTAGTGCTACCATGTTACAGCGATATCATCTGTTTTCCTACAGAATACGGTGATTTTCAGGCGTCTTTCCTGCCGGTTTCTAAGATCCGGTGGGCAGAACCATCGACCTCGGATGTTGGATCTAAAAAGAAATAATATACTTCATCAGTATTTAACTTTCAAAAATCGAACTCACCATTCATAATTAGTTCATCGGACAATCGATCTAAATAGAAATAAATATTTCATTTCGTTTCAACTTTTAAAATCAAACTTACCACTAATATTTGTTCCTCTCAAAATTGGTCTAAACAGAAATAAAATGTTTTAGCAGCAATTAAGTTTCACAATCGAACTCACCATTATTCTGTTTTCATCTGACGTTTGATCTAAACAAAAATAATATTTTTTTATCACGTTTTAATATATAAAATCTAACGCACCATGAATATTTGGTCACGAGATAATCAATCTAAATGGAAATAAATATTTCATTCCGTTTCAACTTTTAAAATCAAACTTACCATTATGATTTGTTCAACTCTCGTTTGATCTAAATAAAAATAAATACTTCATGCGATTTTACGTTTTAAGTCGAGCTCACCATTAATATTTGTTCATCTGACAATTCATCTAAATAAAAACACAACATTTCATCAGGTTTTAACATTTAAAGTTAAACTCACCTGTAATTATTTGTTCCATTAACCTTTGATCAAAATAAAAATTAAAGAACGTAACGATTGCCTCTTCGACTCACTTGGCCTTCGACTGAATAACAATGAACCATTTTCTGCAGACACTGACATAGATAAAACAAATCTCTTAATTTCAACTCTGAAAAGGGACCCAAACTCCTTCTGAGTTGTAAATCAAAGCAACATTTTCATTGTAGAATACAATATTTTTATCTAAGCGCATCTTCTAACTAAAAGTTGTCAAGAAAGAAAACCATCTAAATCCACGTCCACTTTAATTATTGAACAATTGCACCACACAAACATATTACGATAATATGAGATCCTAGCGCATGCCTATGCATTATCAACAAGAATCTTCAGGAAAAAAACCCTTTATTACAACGATCAAAAAACTCGTTTTTGACAGATCCAATTTCTGACCAATGTGAACTCGAATTTAAAAAGTGAGGATATTTTCGGATTTCTCAACCTCGATAACCTACGACAAACTGCTGTCAAAATTTTGATGGGAGTGGAAATAAAAAAGTCTAACTTATGAAATTTGGACTTGTGCTGGAGCCATTTTCTGACCAATGGGAACTCGAATTTAAAAAGTGAGGATATTTTCGGATTCCTCGACCTCGATAACCTACGACAAACTGCTGTCAAAATTTTGATGGGAGTCGAAATAAAAAAGTCTACCTTATGAAATTTGGACTTGTGCGCGAGCCAATTTCTGACCAATGGGAACTCGAATTTAAAAAGTGAGGATATTTTCGGNTGATCTTACGATCTGTGCTCGAGCCAATTTCTGACCAATGGGAACTCGAATTTAAAAAGTGAGGATATTTTCGGATTCCTCGACCTCGATAACCTACGACAAACTGCTGTCAAAATTTTGATGGGAGTTGAAATAAAAAAGTCTACCTTATGAAATTTGGACTTGTGCGCGAGCCATTTTCTGACCAATGGGAACTCGAATTTAGAAAGTGAAGATATTTTCGGATTCCTCGACGTCGATAACCGATTTCAAACTGCCATCGGAAATGAGAATGGAGTTGAAATATAATGTCTAACGTTGCAGTACCTGAAATATGGGATCGGTCCAGGTTCATCGCCAAAAACTTCCTTTTACGATATTTTTAACTGGGATCATGTTATATTTGTTTGTGAAATATTCAAGAGTTTGAAAAGTACGGAAACCTTTTACAAATTGAAAAAATCTCGGAAACCGGTTTTGGTTTTCCAGAATACTTTTTCGACACTTGGTACGCTCGGAAACCTTTTCGGTTTCCGAGTCTTGACTTCGGAAACCGAAATGGTATTCTCGCATACCCATTCGGATACCAACTCAGTTTTTCTGGCAATAATAGTTTCCCAGAATACCTTTACGGTTTCTGAGAATACGATTTGGTTTCCGACATCAAGAAAAAGGTTTTGTAGAATACCTTACGGGCATTGAAATCGGTATTCTAGGAAACCGGAGGGTTTCCGAGACTTCGGAAACCGAAAAGGTATTCTTGAAAACGGTTGAAGTCCTCGGAAACCCTCTCGCAAACGGTTTCAGGTTTCCGAGTGGGTTTCCGAAGTGGTTTGGGTTTTCTAGGAAACGGTTTTTTTTTAGAGAGCAGAATCAACAAAACCAATAACAACAAAATATAGACTGTCTGATATCAAATCTGCAGTACAGCGTCATGAATACGAGAATAAACATAATATTGACTGGAAAAATTGGTCTGTAGTTAGCAGAGACAGACATTCATATCGCCTACTGATCAGAGAATCCCTAGCAATAGCTGAGACTCAACCATCTCTGAATGCCACAACTCGTTCTGTTCCACTCCTGATATATCCGGAAGGATGTCCAAGAAATCACAACAACATGGATAAGCAATTCAAAGAGAACAAAAAGCGACAATAAATCGAGATCCTTTCCATAACCCATCCTCTCTATGTATATTCACCATTTATTAAATTGTATATCTATTTTACTTCAATTCCTCATTATAACATCTCCTTTTCTAATCTTAATTATGTAAGTTCCAAAATCTCTAGTTCCACTATTTCCACATTTTAACTCATATAATATCAACACTCCTCCTATACTATCGTTTTATCATCCGAAATAATCTTCTAAAGTTATATATTTATTATACTACTATACTAATTTTTGTGTATTGTGTTGTAGATTAAATCTAGTCAATGATAATAAAATTATCGAAACGTCGATATTGAAATGAAAAAGAATCTTTTTCTTGCTGCTGTTAAATCAATACAATTTTGTCTAAAATTATTGCCCATAAACACAAATAAAGATTTTAGCTATTGTTTGTGTATGTATTTGTTTGCCTAATTCATTTAAAGAAATTACAGACGGTTTATATTTTTCAATCATATCTAACAGATCGCATTGGTTAGTGTAAAAGTTTCTGATGTTGTAGTGAAGTATGGTTAATTTGAAGTCGTTTTGGTCTGGTTTCTGAAGTTGTTGATTCCATTTACTAAATAATTCAGTGCGTGAATACGTCCAGCACCAATCTTCAATAATTTGCTTTCCCGCACGTATTGTTGTTTCGTTTAGACCAGCGGCAGCGTTCTTCAGCTGTTGTTGTAATTCATGGTATTTGTATATATTGAACTGGATCATTTTATTGGATACGATTATTAATGTTCGAGAGAATTTGTGTCAAATTAGTTGTTGGTCGTTGTTTTTTGTGTGGAGGTGTTTGAAAGGTTGTCGGGTTGTATTTATGCAGTATGTTGTGTATTATTTCTCTGCATGATGTTGTGTGTGGACGTTTTTGAGCGAGTGGTTGTTCTTTGGACTCTAAAATTTCATCAATAATTTTAGATAACTCACCTATTGCTGGTACAATTGATTTATCGATTCGTTTTTCAAGATTTTGTATTCTATCATTGTATGTATTCAGCTTCTTTGATAAATCGGTGATTTGAGATGTGATTGTTGATGTAAAGCTTGATAATTGATGATTGATTGATTCTGACATTGCCAGTATCATTTGTTCAACATTTTCATGCTTTTTTGAGGGTTTTGATGATGCTACATTTGCGTACAATGGTTGATTTTTTATGTAGTTGTTAGTGTATCCTGGATTTGATTGTAAGTTGGAATTTATTTGATGCGATCGGGGTGAAAGTGGCGGAAATGTTGATGTATTGTAGATAAAATTGTCCTGGTGTTGTTTTATTAGCAGTTGAGCGCGTTGCACTTTTACCTGTTCGGAAAGCTGCTTTCTCCTTTGCTGGACAATTGGACATGATGAGTGACCTGAATAATGATGTTGTTGACAATTGACGCATTTTATTTCATTGGTACACCCTTCGGTTAGTGGATGATGTTGACCACATCGAAAGCACAATTGTGGACTTGTGCATTGACTTGTAAAATGATCATGCTTGAAGCATTTTCGACATTTATTAATTTTTATTGGTGAGAAATATGGTCGGATGCGAAGTTTCATACAATTTATATCGATTTCACCTTGATTCAAAAGTTGCTTAACAGTCTGTGTCGACATAAAATCGGCACGTACAACATTCATCGGTCTACCTTCACGTGTTACAAGACGAGTTAACTTTCTTAATGTTACATATTTTTCTTGTAGCTCTTTTGTTGTTTCATCTTCATTCCAAGTTGATTGAAAATCATGTATAATTAATGAGTATATTGAAGGTAGAATCTTTGGATATTTAATTATATAGTTGGTATTGGAGATTCTCTCAGGCCATCTTTCTTTTTCGAGTAAATCGTCAAGAGTTGAAGCATTTCGTGGAAAGATTAGAAGTACGTTTTTGTATCCGAATCGTCCAATAATATCTATATTTCTATTATTTTTAGTTCTCCATTCTTTAATTAAATCTTCTATCAATTTCCTATCCGTTTTGTTATGAGTTGTTTTGAATTCGATTGTGATTGGTGGATATTCGTTTCGTTGCGTTCTTGAAATTTGTTGATTAGAATTGATATTCATTAGCGAAATTTCTTCGGTTGGGATAATGACTGTTTCATAATCATCTGATTCCTCACCTTCAGATCTTACTCTTTTGTTAATCCTAGGTGTCTGAGGACCCGGATTTAAGAAATAATCTGTTGATGATTCATCGTTTATATTCATGTTGAATGTTTATTTATATCTTTACTTCGTGATTGGATAACGCACAAAAATAAATTTATAAGACACGTCTTATCGCTACACTGACTAGAGGAAGAATGACCAACACACGATCGATCAGCATCAGGTAAGAAATAATAATCACGAGTAAAACAGAGAAAATATAAATCATATTTTAGTCATAAGTGCTTCACACAATGGATCAAAATTAATTCCAGCTTGCTTGCCCACTCCCAATCCGTCATCGCCTAATTTTGCATCACGATTTCGCGCAGATGTTGTACAACTGGTCAAAGCAAGCAACATTCACAAACATAGCGACACGTGCTATAAGTATTGGAATGCTAACAGAGGCGACAAGAAAAGTTGTCGAATGCGTATGCCACGAAAGTTAGTACCCGTTTCAACGATTGATCCAGGCACTGGTCATATCTCTATGCGACGATCAGATCCAATGATCAATAATTTTAACGAATATCTCATGGCAGCTTCCCGTTCTAACATGGATATTAAATTTATTTGGACTGGCAATGATGCAAAGGCTCTTGTTTATTATATTACTGATTATGTAACAAAGATGAGTCTCTCTTTTCACGATACGTTTGCTCTTGTACAAAAAAGCATTACATCAATTATGAATTCGTCGCATCAAACAAATAATGAAAATGCAATTGAAAAATCACGGAAGCTCGTTTTACGCTGTTACAATACACTTGCTTCTCAAGAAGAGCTATCTGGAGTACAAGTCGCTTCTTATTTCATGAATTGGAATGATCATTATACAACACACAAGTTTGAAGGTCTCTATCTAATCCAAACTGAGCGATATTTACAAACCCAATTGAACGAAATACGCTCGAAGCAAAAATTGAAACGTTCAATGCAAGGTCAGCACTTTTAATTTCATCGTTTAGTAATAATAATTATTTTAAAAGAGTGATCACAGAACAGTATGAGAAGAGGAAGAGAGAAATAGGAAAAAGTTATCTTTAAAACTTGAGTTGTTAGATACTTTGTTCATCGAAAGAATGGTTTTATATATTCAAACTTTTCAAGGTGGCAGAATTGAATAGACTTGGTAAAATTCAAGTAGAGTATAGAACGACTACATTGTTTAAACTGTATAATAAAAAAGTCTTCTAGTGTTAGTTTTGTTGCACATGCGAATGAGAGAGGTAATGGGAATCATTTGAGTTACAGTATAATAATTCAATAAAAACATAAACATTGTTTTTTTTGTACAGACGTGATCAACGATGATGTATATGACGATGACATGATTGACAATGAAAACAATGAAGAAGAGCAGTTTCAAATTCAATCAACTGAAAACGACAAAAAATACGTACTCGTTAACACAAGAATGGATTATCAATATCGCTCCGATATTCTTAATGAGACATGTTTATATGACTTTGTCAGCACATTTTATAAGAAAAAAATGAACGCAACGGATATGAAATATTTATCCAAGACTGCATCGTCAATGGAAGAAAGTATAAATAAAAAAGGGCGACCACCTAATGAACGTTATCCTTTCCAAGAACAGCATCCACAAACAGCAACACATCTATTGATGAAATACAGTGAGCATCATGTACCGATTCTTTATGGTCCACAAATTCCTCGACGGGATCGTGACGATACTCAAGAACGATATAATCGAGCTCTTCTTACACTTTTTGTACCATGGCGTATCATTACGGATCTTTGTGACGTCAATCAGACATGGGAGGATGCTTTTAAATCTCGGCAAAATCATATTTCTCTTCATTCACGGCAGGTCATAGAAAACATTCAACTTTTACATGAATGTAAAAAAGATCGCGATGAACATTTACTTCAAGTAATTGCTGAAGCTCAAACTGATAATGACGTGGTCGATTCTGTCCTTTTGCCTGCAAATCAAGATGTTCATGGCGGATATGATATGGATGACGGTGAAGACTTATTTGAATTACTAGGCAGTTAAGATGAATACACAACTACAGCCATTAATGCCGGCAAAATATCAACAGAAGATAAATATATAGAAGAAACCATCGAAGCAGTCGAGAATGTTGGACGATTTAATAATTTGAGTGGTAAGTCTTATTTTTATGTGACCAACAAGATCGAAAGTAATCGTAACAATTTTTGTTGTAGCGCATGGTCAACATTCTTTAAATGCATTCAATGATCATATCGATCAACAACTTGTACCGTTTATTTCTGCAACACCTAATCTTGTTCGACTTAATACAAAATGGCAAGAACAGCTGAAGACTGAGAAAGAACGAGCTAGACGAAGTTTGATCATCGGTAACTATGACAAACTAGATGACACATTGGATTTATATGCTGCAAAAGATGCCGTTGTAACAGTGGTGAATCCGAGCAATTATAATAAAAACAATCATGAAATTGATGCTTCGATTCTTCCGGTGGTTTCGGTTACAACTAACTTTCCCACTCAAAAAAGCATTGCGGATGAATTTACATTGAATAAAGAACAACGTGCTGCATTCATGATAATAACAAGTCATCTTGATGGTGATAGTCGATGTCGTACAGGTACTTTTATAACATAATTTATCAGAAATTGAAATATAAAGAGTACTTTTAGGCGATAATAACGGACAACTTATTATGTGCATACCTGGATGCGGCGGTACAGGCAAATCACAACTTATTCGTGCTCTCAGAAAATACTTTCTAATTACAAAGAGAATGCAAATGATGCGAAAGCTTGCACCAACTGGAATTGCTGCTGCTGAAATAGGTGGGATGACAATTCATTCATTTTTGGGTGAACAGCGTAATTCCGGAAAGCCACGAACTATAAAACCGGGTGATTCAAAATTGGAACAAGGATGGAGACTCGTCGAATATTTATTAATCGATGAAATGAGCATGGTTGGTTTAAAACTAGCAGGACTCAATCGAATTATTTGCGCTGCAAAGCACGCCGATCCTCAAGTTCCATTCGGCGGTGTAAATGCTATCTTCTTCGGTGACTACTTACAATATCGGCCTGTGTATGATGCACCGTTACACACCGATTTTTCATTACCGTCGAAAACAAAATCAAGCAAATCTCTCAATGAAAAAGAAATTCAACAACGTGTTGCACGTTCTTTAATTCTTCAAATCAACTGCGTTGTAAAACTTACTCAACAGATGCGAACGGAAGATATACGATATCTTCAATTGCTCGAACGACTTCGCCATGGACAATGTAGCTACGACGATTATGAATTATTGCTGACGCGAGTTGTTGGACAACCATCAATAGGCTCTTTACGTGATTCACCTTGGAAAAAAGTATGTTTTATTTTTTGCTTTCAAAAATGTTCTATTTTCGTCTTTTTAGGCTCCGATTCTTGTGTTCCGAAATGAAGTGCGAACACAATTG
This sequence comes from Rotaria socialis, assembly GCA_905331475.1. NCBI lineage: Eukaryota > Metazoa > Rotifera > Eurotatoria > Philodinida > Philodinidae > Rotaria > Rotaria socialis. Next base: position 7,609 of record CAJNYU010000875.1, on the reverse strand, counting down.
AACAACAAAGCAGCAATTCACAAAGCAACAGAAATGGGACAAGGTCCCATGGTATGTGTCGCTCAAGACACTTGCAAAGGCAAACCAATTGAAGATCCGGCATTCATTAAAAAACTGTTACAATTATCCGATAGCAAAACGGAGCACTTACCAGGTCTGTTACCTTTGGTTCCTGGAATGCCTGTTATTTTAACACAGAACATTGCTATTGAACTGAATCTCATCAATGGCATGAATGGAATTTTTCGACAGCTTGTCTATGAAGAAGATTCTGTGTCAACTGATGCTCTTTTGGGAACATTTCCGAACAACACACGATACATCCATAGACCTTTATACACATTGATTGAAATTAGCAGGGCGAAGATTGAATGCAATCTTGAACAACTCCAACCAAATCTCGTTCCAATACCTTTAATGGAACAAACATTTCGCATTGATATTTCCGATGTTCTACCAAAAGATAAGAGACCAAAATCAAATCGAACGGTAATTCTATCAATCAAGCAGCGCGCATTACGACTTGTTCCAGCTTATTGTATTACAACACATAAAAGTCAAGGGCAAACTTTGAATAATGTTGTAATTGATTTGAAATTACCAAATGAAACTGATGACATTGCAGCAGTTTATGTACCTTTGTCACGTGTTAAACGCTTGGCTGATTTGGTCATTTTGCGATATTTTGATTACAAAGTATTATTAATCAAACCAAGTAAATCTCAACTTGCCGAAATGGAAAGACTAGATAAACTATATTCAGCAACACAACTGCGTTTTTCTGAATGGTGATAATGTTTTCTTTATAGTATGCAAAGTTTTGATTACACTTATTAATACATATGTTTTCATCTTTGTAAAGCGCGTTAAAGTTTTGTTTTTATTGTGCTGATTTTTGTAGCACATCTCTTTTCTCTTTTTTGTTTACACGTTTCACTCTATATTCTAGTTATTTCACAGTTGCTCTTGCTCTCGCTGTATTACTATTGCATATTGTATAGAATTCGATTTTTTTTCATTCTTTAACTATATAATGAAATGATGTTTATCAAATATTTCTCCTGTTTCTACTCATTTACACGTTCATTATTGCTAATAAATCAATTATACTTCAGTGCTATTGTTGAACCAAAATTTTTAATCTAAAGATTCCTGCAAACATTACGTGAGCACATATTAACATATCAAATTACCGTAATTTCTATTGTGTCACAAGCGTTTAATAATTATAATCCACTTAGATATAAATAACTTGGGTCTCATTGCAACTTTTAGCTGACCAATGAGCTTTATTTTATATCATTTCTATACAAAAAGACAAAACATTTTCTTTCGCTACAATTCAAAAGCAATTTGTGTCGTTTTTCACAGATAGAATGGATAGATCAGTTCTGTCACTATGAGTACTTACAAAAAATACTTTTGCCCCACACAGTCGAGGGCTAAGTGAGTCGAAGCGACGAGCGTTACTTGATTTTACACTTCTGTGGAGTTTTTCTACAAATTAATTTTTAGAAAGCTAAGTAAAAAAGAAGTGACCGAATAAGGATTCGAACCTTAGATGTTTGAACAAAGAAGTCATCACTCTTACCACTGAGCTATCCAGTGTTGTTAGATAGTTGTAAAAACTTTAAAACAATGGTTATGGATATCAGAGGGTGGACAAGTAAAAGTACAGCAAGTATAAGTACGAATACTTTTTACTTAACAAGCGTACTTCGGACTTTTACTGAGTACGAATTACTTAGGTACAACTGTACTTAGTACCAGTACAAAGTACAAAAATACTTAAGTAATGGTACTAAGTACAGATGTACTTACACGAAGATACTAAATGCGAATATACTGAACACCTATGCTGATAGCTGTGTATCCACTGCGCCGACAACACTGTCGTTGGGTCTAAACTGACGCCGAAAATACTTATGCATTGCTACTCACTGAGACAGTGTCCTTCACTGCAGCCTGACTACATGAATCGATGTTCAGAGGGAAACTGACCAAGGGGGAAACAGCAGACTCCATAGCTCCACCTGACTCCATTTTCATGCAGTCACTACCCGTAACTTGCATTCCCAAAACAGAACACTAGTGCTCAGTATCCGGAAGTTCCATTCACAGAACACTAGTACTCAGTATCCGGAAGTTGCATTCTCAGAACACTAGTACTCACTATTCCCAAGACAGAACACTAGTGCCCAGTATTCCCAAGAGAGAACACTAGTGCTCACTATTCCCAAGACAGAACACTAGTGCTCAGTATCCGGAAGTTGCATTCTCAGAACACTAGCTAACAGAACACAACTGAAAAATAAATATGACCAATCAGCAACAGCGTTTAAGTACATTTGTACTAAGTACCGATACTTACTTGAATTCGTGCCCAGTACCAGTACGTAAGTACAGCTCGCAAGTACAAGTAAATTTACTTGTACTGTCAAAATCGGACCTGGTACTTAGGATCTTCAAGTAAAAAAGTACGATAGTACCAAGTATTGTACTCAGTATCCAGTCTCTGATGGATATTAATCGATCTTGTTGTATATAGAATATATCCGCTGGAAAAAGAATTGATCCACTGGAGGATTAATTTAACTTAGGGAGTTAACTGTAGGTGAATGACCATATAGAGTATTGTGAATAGATCCACAGACAAAAAGATGATCCTGTAGGAAACTATTTTCCCCATAGTTATTATAGCAACCTCTGTTATATAATAATATTGTTAGAATAAATCCGGTTGATAAAATCGATCCAGGGATAGTTTACATTGTAATGTGTATTGGTTTATATTATTTAGAAGATAATTGTTCCACGTTATAGCACATGGAAAAAGATGCCGGAACTTTTAAAAAATCTAATAAATTCAAAAAAAAGTAAATCCCGGTAACCCCTCACATATAGTGACTACACGTTTGGCTTACGGTTCACTCCTTTTTTTAAAGAATTCCCGAATTACGCACGCATAAAACGTGCAGCGTCGGACTAGAGGGTAAATGATTTATTGAGTAAAGGAGTAAAAGATAAGGGAACATGGTTTAATCATCTTGATTACTAGTTTGAAAGATTTTTGGAAGTTTTCTTAATTGAGCATTCGATGCAAACCAAATATAGAGCAAGTGTTACGAAATGTAGAAGCAGTTTGCAAAACGTTCTTAGATATTAAGAAACTCTGGCATCAATCTTAGTGCCATTTGCAGATATGAGTGCAAATATGTTTGCAAACGTTTTCGTTACTCGTAAATTTGTCGTTGAAGAACCAATGAGTAGCTGTTAAGTCGAAATTAGGATCCATCTTTCGATTTTCATCAATTATGGCCTGCAAATTTTCTTTAGCATATGGCAACATCCACTGACGACGCTCACGCATGTTTGTCTCTTCCATCATTCCATCTCCTTTATCTTTATTGTGCTTAATCAGATCCTCGTAGCGAATGTAGAAACCGAGATATTCTTCACATCGTGCCTTTTCTGTGAGTTCAATAAATTTGTCGAGGAACTGTAAGAATACCTCACGTTTCTCGTTACAAAGTTTGAAAAATCGTCGTTGCATTGTGCTATTTGTGCCATCGAAAAATTGAACGGGAAAGAATTGGTGATTATCTCTGCTGTAAGCCCACATGTATGGTATGGATGGAGTAGCCATACTTTTGATTGAAGTTGGCGTCAGATAGGCTATTGACGCGTCACTATCGACTTTTGCCAGGCAATCCTCGACTGAAGAACTTAAGGACATCAGGACTAACTCGTCCGGTTTCAAGATAAAATGATTGTGACTTCGGCTGATACCAATAAATTCATATAGATCAGATTGATTCAGATATATGGCAATGTCGTTTACGACATCATCGAGATGAACCTTATGGCTGTCGTGAATATTTTTCAGATGGTTGAAAGCAGCACATGACCATCTCTGGAACAGACCAGTGTTTTCCAGATTATGTTGATTTATAATAGCAGTAGAGGCCATATCTATGTGGAGAGTGAAAGATTTATCTGATTTTATAGAAAAGTTATATACTTAAGGTATACCAAAAGTAGTGAGAGTGACACTTTAATATTGTATAGTAAACTTAACGACGCTTAGTTTCTATATTGCCTGATAAAGCAAGAAAAGTTCTATCTGCTATGATGTTTGATCATTATTTAAAATTTCGATAAGATGTGTTTTGTTGTCATATATGCTGGTTATATAAATACTCATGTAAAAGGATACAAATGAGTATTGGGTTGAATAACTTATGATAAAAACAAGACAGAGAGGTTTGGTTTTCACGGTTGGAAAGAGAAAACGAAGACGCATGGAGTCATATATTACAGGCTTTCGTAATCTTTTTTTGCAAGGCTTTCAATTGATCTTTTTCAGAACAAACCTATTTCGTTGTATTGTTTATAATGAATTGTCAATTCTCAAGTATAAATTCAAACGACGAATCGAGGATCTACAAAGTTCGTAAGACTGAGATGAATATTATGCATTCTAGTTTACTCTTGAACATGACGTTTTAGCAAAAGCTGGGGAAAACCTCACTTTGATGAGTTTTATTTTTTTCGTAAAAAGACACTTTGCTGGCTGTTAGAAAATTTAATAAATACCTCCGAAATCAATATCAGAAAAACTACAATACGCAATTCAATGCATCTTCATCTCGTCTTCTCGACGATGAAAATTGCACTTCTCTGTTGTGTTTTTATCAAAATTTATTCAAAAAGGATTCACTAACATGTATTTGACCGTGATATGAGCGAAGAAAACAGATCTTATCGAGATTTCATTATTGTGATATTACGTAGTTGAACCATAATAAAACAGTATAAGGATAGAACTTTTTTGCTGTCAGATCATATAGAAGCTAAGCCTCTTTAAGTTTACTAAATGGTATTAAAGTGCCATTCTAACCACTTTTGGTATGTCCTAAGTAGATGTTCACTACAAAATGTTTTCTCTAAGAAGATAGCTGTTAAAAAAGCTTTAATCTGCATTAACCAGGGGTGTCGCGAGCAACCAACGATTGGGGGGGGGGGCGGGGTATCCTAAAGAATTTTACTTAAAATTTTTTTTGAGGGGCATTAACGGGTGTTACCAAAACTTCCAGATTTTGAAAGTTTTTCTGGACTTTTTCCAGAGTTTTTAGTGAGTTTTTGCAAGATTTTCGCGATTTTGCAGGATTTTTTCTGAGTGTATTCAAATTTTTCGGGATTTTTTCACGTTTTTTCGAATTTTTTTCGAATTAATCCGGATTTTTTTCAGGGCTTTTCTAGATTTTTTCGGTTGCTTTCGAGACTTCTGGGGAGTTTTTGACGATTTTTGGAGGTCTTTCAGGATTTGTTAGAATTTTTTGGGAATTTTTCGAAATTTTTTCGAGTTTTTATGATTTTGTGTTTTGAATTCCGGATTTTCGAGGTTGACTTCTGGAAACAGTGGGGGAACTTACGAAATTGTGTTTAAAGTACTGAGTCCATGACATATTTCAGTGATATTATCACTGGAAGTCAACACAGTTTTTACGAGTAGGTAGGTAGGTAGGTACATAGCTGAACCAATACAATTATTTATCTAGCCCTGTGGGTAGGTAGGTAGGTAGGTAAATAGCTGAATGCATACAATTATTTATCTACCCCTGTGGGTAGGTAGGTAGGTAGGTAAATAGCTGAATGCATACAATTATGTATCTACGGGTTGTGGGTGCACCAAAGGGTGATGTGTGCATCTCTCGTTGTGGGTGCCGCGCCCGCAATGAGAGATGCACACATCACCCTTTGTGGTACCCGCAACGAGAGATGCACACATCACCCTTTGTGGTACCCGCAACGAGAGATGCACACATCACCCTTTGTGGCACCCACAACGAAAGATGCGCACATCACCCTTTGTGGCATCCGCATACACTTAGATTCGTAAGTGTATGGGTTCAGCTATTTACCTACCTACCTGTGACGATTTTTGATGGAAGAACAGCTAGCGCTGTTGGTACTACGCTTTATTTCATTTCTTCAATCATCAATCATCAATCGCATCGCTCTGATGAAAAGCAGACGCTTATATAGGCAAGCATCAGAGAGACAGAGAACGAAAGAGGAGAAGAATCAACAGCAAGGACATTAAAGCAGCAACAAGATCATACAGATAATATCAATGATAAAATGATATAAAAAGATATACTAAATGCTAGTCACGTAGCACCATCGGCGGGCCAGCATCTCGTATGAAGGTGCGGGAATAAAAAATAATATCAATTTTTTTCAACAGCAAGCCATGTTTTTGCTGTGGCAAATCCAGATATGCAGATAGATGTATATCAATAATCATTTTTTCATATGGGACCAGTGGCAGATAGTGGCGTAACCAGGGGTGGGACTTAGCCCCACCATCAGGATTTTAAGCCCTACCACGTTTGCTTTCAAGTAACTTAGCTTTTCAATAAAAATAGTCGGATTTTGTTGAAATAAACAATTACTTTTTTTTTGTCTTTATTATATTTTGATCATACGCCTGAATTAACTGGTCACTCATCAAAACTATCATCCAAGGAGACCAAAGTTTTCAAAAACGCGTTTAAGTGCATAAAAAAAGAGAAAATGTGTCGTGTTTTTCATACTCAAGAACTCTTGTTATGATCCACTCACTGATAACAACTATGAAAAAAAGACCACTTTTTCTCTTTTTTATCACTTACATGCGTTTTTCAGCTGAAAGCACGATTAAACGCAGAAGCAGAGCGAAAATTGGAGTTTTTCGCTCATAATCAGAAGCCCCGATTTTCATCCGAACATGCCCACTTTTTCTCGATGTTTTCGCAAATTTTCGAGTTTGATATCTGGCAACACTGCTTGAAACGTTAAATTTCAAACATTAATACATGTTTTTATTAAAACGATGCATTTTCAAAAATATTTCTAGGAGATGCTGAGCAGTGTTGCCAGATGTCAAACCCGAAATGCAGGAAAATTACGGAATTTTTTTCTCGAAATGCGAATGATCTGGCAACACTGATGCTGAGTCTCCTACCCACCCCCTGGCCCCGCCACTGGGTATGGCAATACATTTCTCAGGTGTGGCAATTGCCACCAATTGCCTCGTGGTGGCCCGCCGATGCGTAGCACCTATACAATGCCCTTCATGGGGATCGTTACACTACCCACCTACCCACAGGGGTAGATAAATAATTACATTGGTTGAGCTATTTACCTACCTACCTACCTACTCGTAAAAACAAGTGTGTTGACTTCCAGTGATAATATCACTGAAATATGTCATGTATTGGTTCGGTTCGGTTCCTCATAACATGAAACGAATCCCATCACTGATAGAGAAAAAGAAGTTAAAAGAAAAGAGCAGTACGTTGATATTAAAAAAATGGCGCACTGCAGAAATGTCGAAATGAAAAATATCGAAAGGAAAAACATTGAAAAATAACTATCGGTTTATTGTTGCTTTCTTATGATTCTACTAGTTTAGATTTTAAACCGATAGTAATGGGGATGAAATGACATATTATCAATTTTTTCTGTTCCCTTATATTTTGCCGCTTCTAGAATGTTAGCATTACAGCCAGGGGTACCCCGACCGGGGGGGGGGGGGGGTGGGGGGGGGGGCGGCCCCCCCCCC
>CAJNYU010000874.1:0-75397 GCA_905331475.1 Rotaria socialis | reverse complement strand
CTCATGACATACCATGTGTTATTGAAATTCCTAAATACTAGTCATTGTAATTTCTCATGACAACGACCACTATTCAGGACCAACCCAGCAGCATGCTATGTCATCAGAAATGACAACGTCCACTACTTAGGACTTTGTATATCATATGGTGTGTCATCAGAAATGACAACGAGCACTAATTAGCACCAACCCCGCAGCATGCTATATCATCAGAAATGACAGCGACCAATATTTAGGACTCTCAAGAACACATGCTATGCCATCAGAAATGACAACGGGCACTATTTAAGACTTACCCAGCAGAATGTATATCATCAGAATGGAGAACAACCTGAGGGTGTATGCATTGTGGGTGTGTTTGTACAGAATGTTTTCGGCAATCCTGAGATGCGCGTTTTTCATCAAAATCAAAAATATTTTGATGTCAAATCAAGGGGGAAAAACTGATGTCTCGATTGGTGGTCAGCTCTAGTGATTTCCAGTGATTGCTAGTGATTTCCAATGATTTCTAGAGATTTCTAGTGATTTTCAATGATTTCTAGTGATTTCTAGTGATTCCCAATGATTTCTAGTGATTTCTAGTGATTTCCAGTGATTTCTAGTGATTTCTGATATTAGAAATCAACTTTCCCTTGCTATTTCTGATTCTAGAAGTCACTGGAAACCACTGGAAACCAGTACAAATCATTGGAAACCATTAGAAATCATTGGAAACACTAGAAATGAAGGATGACAGACTAAGGTTCGCGCAAGACGAACTTCAAGCGAAATTATGAATTTACGTCATTCACACATCATCTGCTACAGAATTTCACGGTGATCACGAATATATGTTTTTCAAGTTATTTCAAAGCTATTGAGTTCAAAAAATTAAAAAATGTTCAGGTTTTCAAAAAACTTGCTTTTTCCACGTTTTTTGTAAAATTGAATTCGTGGACTTATGAATCTACATAGATATTCGAAAAGGACATACTCTTGTTCAGCTTTAAAAACTGAATCAGAAAATATCTTTAAAATTTGTTTTTGACCTAAACAGTTGCGCGTGAAGGTCTCTGAAAGCACAATTTTCAAAGCCCAAAAATTCTTTTTTTAAAACCTTTCAAAAAATTTTTCTGATGTGCTTGAATTGATTTCTTTGCATAGTTCGATTCGTCAGACACTCCTCTTCAAAATTATACGAGTATTTTTTCGAAATTGCTTTCCTTCGTGGAAACACTTGGGTCTTACCTAAAACTATGCGAAAACCTAATAGTCCGTTTTCAGGACTTTTGGAAGTTTCGCCAATAATTCAATGGAGATAACACCAAGTAGGTTAAAAACGGTGTGGAATTCGATGGAGACACTACGGAAATCTCCAGGTGATTCCTAGAGAGGTTTTGAAGGGTTTTCGTGGATTTTCACTCATCTACATGGGAGGAATGGCTCATGAGTGTATTTTTTTAAGTGAGGTGTGCTATTCATAAGAAAGTTAAAATTTTTTCGGATTTTCTTCTCTGTATGAATGCTGCCACAACTAAATGAATATTTAAGTGGTTTTGGTGTCGCTGTGGCTGTGGTTGTTAGCATAGATATAGACTTTTTGAACCCACAACCATACCCAAGCCCACAAACACGCACACCCACACCCTTGAGAATAGCAAGCCTCACCTAAAAAACTCACCCATGAATCATTTCTTCCATGTAGATACATAAAAATCCCTTCAAAAACCCTCTAGAAACCACCTGGAGATTTCCGTTGTGTCTCCATCAAATTCCGCATCGTTTTTAACCTACTTGGTGTTGTCTCCATTGTATTAATGGGGAAACTTCCAAAAATCCTGAAAACGGTTTTTAGGTTTTCGCATAGTTTTAGGTAAAATTCACTTTTCTCCAGGAAGGAAAACAATTTTGAAAAACTCCTCGTACTCTTTTAAAGAGAAGCTTCTGGCAGATCGAACCATGCAAAAAAATCGATTCCAGCACATCAGAAAAATCTTTTGAAAGGTTTTAAAAAAATAATTTTTGGGCTTTGAAAATTGTGCTTGTAGAGGCTTTCACGGGCAACTGTTTAGGTCAAAAAATAATTTTAAAGATATTTTCTGATTCAGTTGTTCAAGCTAAACAAGAATATGCCCTTTTTGCGTATCTAAGTAGATTCATAAGTGCACGAAATTCAATTTTACAAAAAACAATGAAAAGACAGGTTTTTTTGATTTTTTGAACTGAAGGAAGCTTTGAAATAACTTGAAAAACATATGTTCGTGATCGCCATAAAATTCTGTAGCAGATGGTGTGTGAAAGACGAAAATTCATAATTTCACTTGAAGATGAACCTTAGTTTGTCATTCTTGATTTCTAGTGATTTCTAGTATCAGAAATCAGTTTTTTCCCCCTTGTGTCAAACGATGATATTTTCTCAAGAGCACCGAAATTGTAGATGTAGTTTGAAGTACACTGCAAATATTAGCGTGAAAATTATATAGTTCGGATCGATTGATAGAGCTTTTCAAGGACTTCGATCTGCCTGTCTTGTTTATTTTTTGTAGTTACTAGCCAACGAAAAACCATGAAGAAATAACTTTTGTGTTTTTCAATCCAGAGAATGAAAAACAAAAATTATTTAAGAAATACCCAGAGGCTTATTTCGGATATGGAAGAAACTAATCCGCACAGTGGTTGGCCCCAACGGGCGATAAGCCTACGGGACATCATGAATCATGAGTCAGAGGCTTATTTATTCTGCGCACCCCTGATTTTATCTTCGTATAGAATTATGTTTCAATGATAATAATAGAAGCCAAAGTTTTCCTCAAATTAATTAGTTTGGAACGAAGGAGAGAATTAAAAAAAACAATAACTCGTCAAACGAGACAGACGGATGTATGCCATTGTGTGTATGCGACAATATATACTCGAGTATGACTGTGCAGTAGACAAGAAAAAAAGAAAACATGAGCTATAGTTCATTAGACATTTTGTCTAACGATATTCTTTATGAAATTTTTGGTTGTCTTCGATTGATGTTGTTAAATCTTTTTTTCCGTTGAGTAAACGTTTATTCAGAATCATAGTAAATGAGTATGTGTGGCACATTCGTATTGGTGATTCAACAATGTCATTATCAATGTTCAATCATGATTGTGAAAACGTCCTGCAATTGATAGGAGGTCGTGTTGTCTCATTACGTCTGATATACCGTTTACGTGATGATTTTTTTGGCTGTAAAGTTGATCAATTGTTGAAAAACATTCAAAGTTCGACCGAAGTCGGTGATTTAAAAAAATCTTTCACATCACTTATTCGTTCAGTTATCAGCTATATTGAAAAATATGATAATAATAATGCATCATTTTATGAAGCGATTTCTATTTTCAATGAAATAAATATCGAGAGAATCGAATGGAAAAATATCCAACATTGTACCACTTATATCAATAATGAAATGTTAGATCTAGATGGTTTATATAATGATTTTAATAATATAAAATCGAAATATATTGAATCGAAAGAAAAATTCGGTGGCATTAATAAGCAAATAGAATCATTTCTCATCAAATTTAGGTGTATCAAAACGAGCTGAAGCACGAACGAATGATAGTGATGGTCAAAATTTAAGTGATGAATCTGAAGATGAAGTACACATGATTTTGATTTCGATGATGATGAGCGTGATGCCAGATGTCATAAAAATCAAAAAGAAAATCATCCAGTGAGAGTTGATCTTTTGTGGGTGTATTTAATTGATGGTGAAGATGTTCCTAACTTAAAAAAGCTTGTTCAATTCGTATTTTCTATTCCTGCTTCAAATGCATTTTGTGAAACAATCTTTAGTCATATGAAATACTTATGGAATGACAATAGAAATCGAATGAGCCATGATTTAGTTGGAGCTGAATTGAAGATTAAAATGAACATTCATTTTACTTGCGCACAATTCTATGATTATCTTTAAAAAGAACCAAATCTTTTGAAACAGATTCGATCGTCAGATAAGTACAGTCACTTAGCAAAAGTGCCACGCATTGCTGAGTAAATTGGTTACGTTTTTTCTACTTTGTATTTATATTTATATGCTTTGATCTTGATTTATAATAATTTGAAATTAGTTTTGATTTTCTATCTTTCACGTATTCTAATAAACGCGTTTCAATTATCTATTGAAATAAACTTTATAAAATCACCATTGTATTTACAATTTTAATTCGCCTACGAGGGTGGGTGTGGGTGTGGGTTAATTCATTTGTGATTATCCTCCCACACTCACACACACACCCTCAAGAGAAATTTATATCTGGCCTCCGATTGCACTTGTTTAAAAATATAGGATGTTTTATACATAGTTTCTGTTGAATTGTTTTACTGTTTTTTAACTGCCCTGCTCGAAAATCGTTTTAATGAAGCTGTTATAAACAGTTCAACTGTAGCCAAGATCCTTATGTAATTTTTTCTACGGAAATAAGTCGCTAATTCGAGGATCATTATAAAAGTTTTTCACAAATCGATAAATAACAGTAAAGAAGATCATAAGCTTTGAAAAAACAAATACATGAAAAACACAAATACTATTCTCATAAACAAACGGAGACGTTTCAGATTACGGACATGACTTCCCAAAAATTTCAACCTAACTTTATTGCCCTGATAATCAGCATATATTGCTTATTATTTTCCACTCGTTTATTTTGTATTTTATCATAAATCAATTTTTTCTGGTAATAAATAAGTTTAAATGAAAATGCATATACACAGGATGGTGTGAAATTTCACGAGCTTTCAGATGATGTCGTTACTTTTAAAAAAGTATGTCCTTTTGGTAAGAGTATCTTCAAAATACAGAGCGAAACATAGATGTCACAATACCTTTACACTGGGTATCGAGAGTTTTACATCACAATACCCTATGCAGCAAGTTTATGGAGTATCCATCCTTAGTGCATCTACAATCTGATGTAACCACATTAAGCGTCTTCAATTTTGGGTATCCACTTTTTGGGTATCCACATTTGGGTATCCACATTTATACATATGTATATGCTTTGAAAAGCTGAGGAATTTCAGTTGTTTTGGTGTATCCACTTTTTGGATATCCACATTTATGTATATATAAATGTGCATACGCAAAAAGTGGATACACCAAAAGAACTCAAATTCCTCAGCTTTTCAAAACATATATATACATATAAATGTGGATACCCAAAAAGTGGATACACCAAAAGAACTCAAATTCCTCAGCTTTTCAAAACATATATATATATATAAATGTGGATACCCAAATGTGAATACCCAAATGTGGATACCGAAAAGTGGATACACCAAAACAGTTCAAATTCCTCAGCTTTTCAAAACATATACATATACATAAATGTGGATACCCAAAAGTGGATACGCTTAATGTGGTTACATCAGATTGTAGATGCACTAAGAATGGATACTCCATAAACTATTCCTGCATAGGGTATTGTGACGTAAAACTCTCGATACCCAGTGTAAAGGTATTATGACATCTATGCATGTAAGTGAGTTACTTGACTGTCCTCAAATCAAGACATTGAAATTCTTTTGTAGTAGTTTCGTTCTGATTCTTGGTATGTGAATTAGTCAATATTTTCCTTCGCGAATCAATAAGTTGATATTTTCATTTGGTAATCTCGTTTTCGTATTTTTTGGTTAATTAGCTAATAGATTCTATTATGAGTGAAGATACGGGTGCTCTTTTGAGAAATTGTTACGGAAGTGTCTAGTTTATGATTTAAAACAAACTGAGTAGCGATGTTCGAAACAATTCGCACTGGTGATAGCTGCGTGTGAGATTCTTGCAAATTACATAGATTGTTTTCGGCGAAATATAAGTTACTATTCTATATTGCCGGCGTTCTTCAAGAACTCTAGTAATCATGAGAAAAATATCAGTAATAGGAAAAAGAATGACTACTTATGTATGTATCCGACGAGATCCATGTATACATTGTGTTTCGTCTTTATATTTCTGACCCTTTCTTCTTGATTATTAGCGGGTGTGAAAGTAGTCTTCTACATACACTCAGAGCGACACTCTATTGCCGCTAATTATTTCGTTACATTCAATTGAGCTTTTATGGTTTATATAGATTCTCTTCGATTATTCCAGTGATCATGGTGTCTTTGTTTTCCCCAGCCTGATGGCATCTGTCTTTTTTCCTCTTTTTGTTATTATTTCTCATCCTTATACTAGAATTTTATTTTATTTTGCTGCATTTATATTAACAACACTGCATTTCCTAATAATTATTTCTCGGCCCTTTATTAATGAAAGATTTTTATTTTATTTCCTTGAGATTTCTCGTACCCGTAGCAGAGCGGGACTTATGATAAACGTCTTTCAATCCCGATCTAAGTGAGGATAAGAGCCTTAGACAACTGAGTAAACTAAATTCTTACAGGTATATCACATTACCAATATTTGTTTTTCTGTCATATGATGAACTTCAATTCAAAACATGGTTATAGAGCTTTTTTTCTTTTAAAATATTCTCGTCTTCATACTGAACTAGTAAAAAATGTATTTCTAGTTTTAGAAACCTCACAAAACTTAAAGAAAGAATTTATCAGGCACATAAAATCTAGGAGTCTCTAGTTATAACGGTGACCTATGGCTGTAGCAGTAGGTATTGATTTAGGTACTGCCTATTCAAGTGTCGCTATATTTCGCAATGGTAAAGTTGAAGTGATCGCCAATGAACAAGACAATCGAACAACACCATCATATGTTGCATTCGCCGATGTTGAGCGATTAATTGGAAGTGAAGCTAAAAGTCAAGCAGCTATGAACTCGAAAAATACAATATTCGATGCAAAGCGGCTAATTGGCCGTAAAATTGATGATCCTATTCTAAAAAACGATATGAAATATTGGCCATTCAAAGTAATTAATCACAACGGTACTCTTAAAATTCAAGTTCAACATAAAAATGAAACAAAATTGCTTACAGTTGAAGAGATATCATCGATGATATTAACGAAAATGAAAGACATGGCAGAAGCTTATGTTGGTAAATCAGTTTTTGACGCTGTTATTACTGTGCTAGATTATTTCAATAATTCACAACGGCAAGCTACAAAAGATGCTGGCACTATTGCCGGTCTCAATGTCTTACGTGTTATCAGTGAATCTACGGCAGCGGCGCTTGCTTATGGTTTTGATAAAAGAATTACAAATGAGAAAGATGTATTCATTTTTGATTTGGGTGGTGGCACTTTTAATGTATCAATTGTAAGCACCGATCATGGCGTTTTTGAAGTTAAATCAACAGCCGGTAAATAATAAGACGTTCAGCTTTTAGAAACAAAACTCATGTTTTTTTATCATTACGCTAGGCAACATACATTTGGGCGGAGAAGATTTTGATATCCGATTGGTTGATCATTTTGTTCGAGAATTTAAACAGCAACATGGTAAAGATATATCAGAAAATAAGCGGATTATTCGTCGTTTACGTACTGCTTGTGAATGTGCGAAAGTATATTGACTTTTTATTTAACATTTTTACGTGAAAGTTTAATTGATTCTTTTGATTTATTTTAGCTAGATCTATCGTCATTATCGCAAGCATCAATCGAAATTGAATCGGTATATGAAGACATCAATTTTTATTCAACAATAACTCGTGTGCGTTTCGAAGATATGAATTTTGATTTATGTCATTCAACGCTTGAAACAGTAGAGAAGGCTTTGCGAGACGCTCGTATGGATAAAAATAGTATTGACGATATTATTCTTATTGGCGGTTCAACACGTATTCCAAAGCTACAACAAATGCTACGAGATTTTTTTAATGGAAAAGAATTAAATAGATCGATCAATCCAGATGAAGCTGTTGCTTGTGGAGCCGCCATTCAAGCAGCTATTTTAGTTCGTGATGAATCCAAAATAGTTCCAGATTTACTTCTACTTGAACTGGCACCCTTTTCATTGGTAAGTGAGCTTTAAGAAAGATCTCTTACATACTTGTTTTTCTGTCAGGGTATTGAAACAGTGGGTGGCGTTATGACACCCATAATTCGTCGTAATTCATCAATTCCAATAAGAGCAACACAAACTGTTAGGATACATACGGATGAAAGAAAACAGATTGTGAGCGTGCAAAAGTCAACCAAATGCTTTCCAAAATTTCGAAAACAAAAAATACATAAGGAATCATCTTTTACACGACATTTTTCTGGAATTAGTATCAAAGTTTTCGAAGGTGATGGCGCCATGACGAAGGACAACAATTTACTTGATTGTTTTGAACTCAATGGAATTTCATCTGTAGTTAGTGGTGAAAAACAGATCGAAGTTACATTTAATATTGATGTAAATGGTATTTTAACTGTTTCAGCTGTGGACAGAGATTCTGAAAACAGAAAAGAAATAACAGTGAAAAATAATCGAGAATGTTTATCGCAAAATGAAATTGAACGTATGATCGCTGATGCTGAAACATATAGAAGAGAAGACAAGATACGGCATGATCGCATCGAAGCTAAGAATAAAATTGAATCATATTGTTTTGAGATAAACACAGTCATCAACAATAAAGTATCAACACACAATATTACAGTTTTTGATTATAAGAAAATAACTAATAGTATTGAAGAAATATTAGCTTGGCTGCAAACAGACCCAGTAAGAAAACTAGTGTCTCTATCATTTTATGAAAACGAATAGGCAGTAGGTGTTCAAGTACATAGCTAGAGAAGACCGGGATAAAAGTATTGATATGCCCTCTGTAATTTTCGGGAGAGCTACAATAGACATGAGTTGGATCTGATTTACATTTTAATTCATAAGAGAACACGTTGAACGTTTAATTTTATTTTGTGTTCAGCTGCCTGACCAAGAACATTGCGAATCTAGATTATTAGAACTTCAACAACAATATTTGCCAATAATGGTACGATTTAATCGCAATATGTAGCCGATTTCGAAACACATCAGCAAGCCTCACAACTCAATGCATAAGTACTGCGCTACATACGCCATGGATACTTCCTAGTGTGAAAGTTAACTATCAAATAACTCTATTTTTTCTCTGTAGTGCTTTCTATTTTATATAAAAAGTAACTGTCGAGTCATTTTGATGATTTTTTTTTATTTCCACGTGTAATGAACGTCAGAGTTTCATCAATAAAAGATTGTGCTTCTGTAATGCATGTATAAGCCAAAATCTTCTCTCCCTTAACTGCTTTTTGTATGAGACAGGGAAATAATTTTGCCTAAAAATTATTGCAAGACATTGTGTAGCTATTAGAGCCCTTCATCAGCTACAATCGTGTTTAACTAGCAGAATGGGACATTGTTGAAGGCTTGACTTTCTTCACAAAGAAGTTAGAATGAAACATATTTTCTATTAGTTAAAACAATATTTACTAAGCATGTCAGCAGATGAATAATTAAGCAAATAGAATCGAACGATTCTACTTCAATTTATGCAAATGTATATCCGGACATGTGCTTTCTTATTCAACAAATAATCGATATAAATATGTTTCACTTGATGAGGCAAAACTCGATTAAATAGAACTAACGACAAAATTCGTATTGATGTTAGTTTAAATCTATTTTAAAGTAATTCACAAGCATCCCATTTTCTCCTATTACAAAGAAAATACTGAAAAAAAGCAAGTGAACATTCTTCAGCCACTCGTAGCTGGCGGCATCAAAACTGAGTCAATGGTATGAATGATACCGTTGCTAGCTTGTAAATCTTTCGCAACCACAGTTGCATTGTTAATTTTGACTTGATTATTACGGACAGCAACTGTAAGAAAATCATCTGCTAGAGTTTTGAGACGTGTTGGCGAACTCATTGCTTGTAGTTGAGCTGCTGTTAAAGCTCTCCCGACAACAACATGGTAGCTAAGTACTCGAAAAAGTTCTTCTACATTCTTTGGATCCGATAAGCGTTCAACAACTGATACTGGTACTTTTGCGAAAGCTGCATCATTCGGAGCAAATAGAGTATATGGACCTTTCATTTCGTTTGCTTCAGTTACACCGGCAGCTTCTAACGCCAAAGCGAGCAATTTGAACTGATCATTTCTCTTCACCAGTTGTACAATGGTGGGATGCTGGCCTAATGATAGAAAAGAACACACACACACACAAATATAATTGAAACTATCGGATCTAGATCTATAACATGAATATTACCTATTGAGAAGGGCACATAATAGAGTAGCGTCACAAGTACGACCATCATTGCTGCCGATTTCATCGTTGGTCGATTGCTCTATATTAAATAATATTCTGATATATCAGTAATATTTCAGTTTATATACTAAGATAGAAGATTATTTTCTTATATTGATGACATTTGATTTTTGTATCATTTAACTCGATATGCCCTATAAAGGTCGAGCTCATAAGATCAAACCATTTCACATAATCCTCGAAAACTTAAAGTGGTATACACAATGACGTGTCTTTAACTCAAAAGACTAACCAGGTTATCCGTCGCATTAAACTTCAGTTATATGTGAAAATTGAGAATTGATATTTCGCATGTGTTACAGCAATCTTTGGCTTTTTCTAAAACTTCAGTTTCTATTCACCGGCTTCTTTATCTTATATTTATAAACCCAAGAATAATATAAAAAAAGCAACCCACATTTTTTCACCGTGGAAAAAAAGTTGTTTTATTTTTTGCCACCAGTAATTCGCCGTGGCGGTGATTTATCATATCGAATACCAGTAGTCAATTTCGCATCGTTATCATAAGGATTAGGTGCTTGACGAATACCACGTGATAGACGTTGCTAAAATAAATAGATCTAAGCCAGAAACTCATGGAAACAAACATTATTTACTCGTTCTTGATAACGACGTTCATAATAATCCAGTTCTGATTCACCAGGACGACGCAATTGTGATTGTGCTTCAGAACCTTAGAACAGAAAACCACATGAAATGCTTTTTTGTAAAAGAATTTGTCGTATTTACTATTAGGATCAAGCGATGCGTGTGCACGAAGAATCGGATGATCCATAGCAGTTATTGGTTGATTTAAAAAATCATCATCCGGTCGGCCTATTGATAAAAAAAACAATATTTCTATTTAAAAAAGAAGAAAATTCTATCGTTGGTCGAACCTCTTCCACTAGGATCAAGTCGTAAATATCCTTCAGCTAGTGAACTAAATCCAGTTAAACCACCCATAGCTTTATAAGGTGTTGCATAACCCGTTGGATGACCACGTCGTTCTCTTTCTTCTTTTGTTTCAACTAGCGTTACATGCTTGTAAGCTGGTTCACCGCATGTACATGTAACTGGAGCGGAAAATCCAGTACAATTACAATCTATATAAAAAAAATGAAAGCCAATTTTATTCTTTTCTACTAAAAGAAGAAAACAAAACTAGCGAATACTTTTTTGGCATTTATATGGTGAACGTGTTGCATGATTATCAAGCGAATGTTTACAACGACAATTTGGATCACTTGAACCCGATGAGTTTGCAACATATTCAAATGAAACACAACGACAACCGGGTTGACGACATGAAATAAGAATGGGTCTTTCAGTCGGAATTTCAGGAAAATCCGTTTTATGTTCAGTAAATCTAGAGTCAAATAAAACAATAGGCATTTACTATGAATTCGTGGTGCAATTTACTTATGACGACAAAGACATTTATGCTGTGGCCCAATTAGAATACAATCCATTCCTTGGGGATTTACCCATGAGATAAATAATCGATTGTGTAGACGCTTAAAATATTTAAATTATAGATGACATCTCTTTTCTATGTACGTATATAAACAAGCATTGAGTCCTGATAATGTCTATACAGCATCCCATCCATCTGCAAAAGTATCGTTTATTGAATCAAAAATCTTGACGAGCATCTTAATTGTTGTCTCCTATATTCTAATCAAATGCTCATTTATAATTTAATCTAATCAATCGAAAAGAAATATATCTCTAAAACTCATTTTTACTCAACAGAACAGAAAAATTCATCGGTTTCTATGTTTAAATAAATATTTGTTAAATTTTAAAGTGTGTTTTTGATTTCATGTAATATAATATCTAATTTAATAAAATTTATACCATTGGTAAAACTTGTCTTTTGTATTCTTCATATTCTTCTGGCGTGAATAATTTTCCACCATCATCATCACCAACAATACTATCAAAAAAAAACAACAAATTAAAAAATAGTTCATGTGTTTGTCATATTTTATAAATACGCTCGATATTCAAAATAAGCATCAACATGCGATGCTGCATTAGGTGGTACACTAATATATTCTCCTGGTGCACGTCCACGGCCTCTTCCTGCCATAATTCTTTAAAATATAGTATATATAACTACTTAGACGTGCATAACCATTATATAAAGATTTTTCGTTACTTAGTAACCAATATGTAGAGGTCGCTTTAAAATAAATTTATTTTCAAAATAAAATCTGCATATTGTTTTCGATTTTTCACATCTTAATCTTATACAAATACGTGTGTTTTTACAAAAAATGATATAACCTTTCGTTCAAATGAATTCTACCAATCAATGCCGTGTTGTTTTCATCTAAAAAGCAATGGTTATTTTTTTTCTTTTTACTCACGGTAGAAACTAAAAGGAAAACCGATGAAATCTCAAGCAGTACTTCGCCTCTGCTATTCAGCTGCTCGTCAAAATTCAGCTGTTTGTACGACAGCATATCAGGTATTCACGAAGATAAACAATTCTTCTTCGATGACTACATGCATTTATTTGTTTTTGTTTGAAGTCACGCCGTTGGATTAGTTTACATGAATATCAAAGCAAGAAAATTTTAAATGATAATAACCTCAATGTACAACGTTTTCAAGTTGTTGACAATGCACAAGATGCTAAACGTGCAGGAGAAGAATTAAGTAGGAATCGATATTATTAGTAGAAAAATAATAGAAAAGCAAATTATTGTTTTTTAGTGAAAACAATTGCTAAAGAATTAGTTATTAAAGCGCAAATTTTAGCTGGTGGCCGCGGTAAAGGTACATTCGATAGTGGATTAAAAGGTGGTGTTAAACTTACCAAAGAGTAAATTTCATATCATTATCAATTATATACAAGCTATTTTTTTATTTGTTTATAGTCCTGTTGAATGTGGTAATCTTGTAAAACAAATGGTTAAATATCGTCTCGTAACAAAACAAACTCCACCAGAAGGTGTTGAAGTACAAAAGGTTTGTACATAAATTTAAAATAAAAATACTCATGAAACAAATATATCTTTTCATTTTGAAAGGTTATGGTCGCTGAAGCTTTGGATATCGCACGTGAAACTTATTTAGCTATTTTACTTGATCGTGCATATGGCGGCGCTGTATTGATGGGTTCACCAATGGGTGGTGTTGATATTGAGGAAGTAGCAGAAAAACATCCCGATCAAATTTTTACCGTAAAACGTTTTCTATTGAAAATTGAAAGACTAAAAAACGAATTGTTTCGAAATTTTTAGACCGCCATTGACCCTGTGACTGGCATGAAGAAAGAACAAGCTTTAGATATGGCTAAGAAACTTGGATTTAAAGACAAATTAGCGAATGAAGTCTGTTTTCTTTTTTCAATCGATTTTTCGCATTTCGATTTGTTTCTTTAGGCCGCAGATCAGATTCTCAAATTATACAAATTATTTTTAAAATATGATTGTACACAAATAGGTAAAATTTTAATATAATTTCAATACTTATAATGTTTTCTGTCTGATTAGAAATCAATCCATTCGGTGAAACACCAGACAAACGAGGTAATTGCATGACATAAAATGAAACAAATTCGATTGTGTTTTCTCTTATTTAGTTATCAATTTCGATGCTAAATTAAGTTTTGATGATAACGCTAAATTTCGTCAAAAACCTGTCTTTGATATGGAAGATACAGCTGAAAGTGATCCACGCGAAGTTGAAGCTACTAATGCAGGTTTAAATTACATCGGTTTACATGGAAATATTGGTTGTCTTGGTAAAAGTCAAAGAATTTTTAGTTCCATGAAATTTATTGTTATTTTTTAACTTTTTCACTAGTTAATGGTGCTGGTTTAGCTATGGCTACAATGGATATTATTAAATTATACGGAGGACAACCAGCTAATTTTCTTGATGTTGGAGGTAAATTTCAAAAAAAAAATGAGAGCCGATTTAATTAGGAATTTAGTATAGATATTTGAGGAAATCGAACTATTATAAACAATAGTAGAATTTATCGTATTGTACTTTCTATTACCATTATTGATTTTGATAAAAATGAATGATTATTTATTTTTCAGGTGGTGTCAAAGAAGAACAAGTACTTGATGCTTTTAAAATTCTTTTTAGCGATACTCAAGTAAATCTCTATCTTATGAAAAATAATTTTCTAAATACTAGTTTTAGGTCAAAGCTGTACTTGTTAATATATTTGGTGGTATTGTCAATTGTGCTATAATTGCCAATGGAATTGAAAAAGCTTGTAAAAAACTTGGTTTGAAAATTCCACTTGTTGTTCGTCTTCAAGGAACAAATATGGAAGAAGCTCGTCGTATACTTAATCAAAGTTCATTTCCTATAACCGCTGAAAATGACTTTGAAAAAGCTGCCCAAAAAGTCGTATCATTAGTGAAGAATAGCAAATAAACCGAAAACAGTGACTGGCAACTTTTTTTTTTGGTAGATTATTGTGTTTTTTTTTCTTCTCCTTTAACTACATTAAAAAACAATAAATTCCTTGATGACTCTGACAGTTAAGCAGCATATACATAGGTTACGCTGATTCATTTATTTTTATTATACAAAAATGTTTTGGATCATCAAACTTTATGATACATATATAATTTGATCTCATCATATATTACAATTCTTGAGAATGTGACTACACAAACTGAGAAATGGGAATTCTAAATCTATAAAGGATCCGCCACCATGATAATTCGTTAGGGAAATGCGAATTGCCCATTGGTTTCGTCATGGTTTCTCCCATTCGAGACAGTCAATGTGATGCTTTTTCAGAATTAGTTTTGGTATTCACAAAGTTCTTAATGAAAATGAGTGTAACAACGAAAAATATTGTGAATATTGAATTTTTCTAAATTTTTGCATGGACGAAAC
The DNA here is from genome assembly GCA_905331475.1 of Rotaria socialis. Classification (NCBI taxonomy): domain Eukaryota; kingdom Metazoa; phylum Rotifera; class Eurotatoria; order Philodinida; family Philodinidae; genus Rotaria; species Rotaria socialis. The sequence goes on along the minus strand of CAJNYU010000874.1, from coordinate 60,330 downwards.
TGTGTAGGCATTCCTAAGCCTCGGTTCTTGAACATTCCTCGGTTTAATTCACATTGCATTTTATTCGATGAGCAATTTCAATATTAGTATAGAGGTGAAATCAACTGGTGATCTATTCTATACCGAGGATATTCTGGCTCTCTTTTCTTTTATTCACCTATATTCTTGGTGATTCTCTGTTAAATACTTTTCTCATAAAACATGGCTAGTTACTTCGTATAATGCTGCCATTGGTTCCATAGGTTTTGGTAGTATACCATGTTCAAATCTGCCAATAGCATATGCGGTTGCGAGTATGTGTTCATTCAACAACTACACCCGCACCTTTCGATGAAATTAGACTCAAGTGAAAAAACAAAGCAATTTTTCTATTGACTTTCAAAAATAAGATTGTATCAATAAAGAAAATTTGAATAACTAATCAGTGGCAGAGTTTACAAAAATTTTAATATGAAATTTATGTGATGATTGAGACAATATTTTTCGCAGTTTGTTATATCTACATATAAAATGTTCTTTGTATTGTGTCACGCATTTTCGAACCAGTTAACTCGTGCGTACTGTTCCAATAGCTATCAGACATCTGTATAATTCACAGATATCGATAGTTGTTGATATTTTGATAAAAACTTAAAATTTTCGTTCTGCTGTCGTTTATTTGAACAAAAATAATTCACATTTATAATCACAAACTAGCTGAATTGTTGAATTCTTTTTGTGCTACGTAAAAGAGAAAAATAAAGAAAAAGGTAGAGAAAATATCCAACACAATAGCACTTCAGTTGTCGTACAAATGTAAAACAAACGAATGTTGCAAAGAATAACAATATCAGAAATGGCGCTGTTGGAATTATTTTTTCGTCGTTCCTTTGGCTACTAGCTATTGTATTTTGAATTGTGAAGCCAGGCGGAGTTTCTTGCTGTGCCAACTAGAAAAGAAAAAAAATTCAGATTATGTCACCGAAAAATAAAGAGAACAACAGAGAAGGTAACGACTATAGACATAGAAACAGTAATCTGCTTAAATAACAAAATATTGTTCACAATTTTAGATTTTAATCTAGCAACAAAACCAATTTAATATGAGTGGACAAAAAGTCAAGTCACCTATTCCAAAGTCAACAGCTAGCGGTGCTTCAGGTGGAACAGCATCATCAGGTGCCATGCGACCAAGACGTCGGATGGCACAAAATTATCTGGTTATTTGGGTCGATTGTAAGATCGATAAAAATACAGAAAACTGTCAGAATACGCTGGCACATCTGCACGACGTGGCAAGTGAAGTGAAACCTTGTACAACACCTGAAGAATGTGTCGAATATCTCAATGAAATTGATGATGGAAAAGCTTTCGTCATTTCATCTGGCGCACTAGGACAAAGCCTTGTAAATGACATTCACGGTATGCCAAAAGTGGATGCCATTTATATTTTTTGCGGTAACAAGGCGCATCATGAATCATGGGCAAAGGAATGGCCTAAGATTCGAGGTGTTTTCACCTCAATCAAACCCATCTGTGAATCATTAAAAAAAGTGGCCCGTCACTGCGATCATGATAACATTCCGATGAGCTTTGTGTCGAAGCAAACCATTGTAGGAGGGGATGGTTCACAAACACAAAATATTGATCAACTTGAACCCGCGTATGTGTACTCCATGTTGTTCAAGGATATTATACTGGAAATCGACGAAGATGACAAAAAGCCGATGAAAGCTTTAGTGGCCTATTGTCATGATCAAGGTGTTTCTAAACAGCAACTGAATTATTTTCAGAATGAATACAACCAGAAATCTGCAATATGGTGGTACACGGAAAATATTTTTCTATATAGTATGCTCAATAAAGCCTTGCGGTCATTAGATATGGAAGCCATGGTGAAAATGGTTTTTTTTTATCCGAAATTTACATCGACAACTGGAACAACTTCACCAAAAACAATTAAGTACGTATGAACAAAAATTTGTTGTTTATCGTGGTCAGGGTATGACACCAGAAGACTTTCAACATCTGGTAGGCACGAAAGGTGGACTCCTCTCATTCAACAGCTTTTTGTCCACTAGTAAAGATAGAAAAGTATCTATGCAATTTGTTCAAGATGCATTGCACAATAACACAGCCACTATAGGAATCCTTTTTATTATGACTATCGATCAAAAAACAATATCAGCTTCGAATACGCCATTTGCAATGATTGAGGATGAATCTGCTGTTAAAGGAGAACAAGAAATTCTCTTTACAATGCATACCATTTTTCGTGTCGTTGAAATTAAACAGACAGCTAAGAATAGTCGTCTTTGGGATGTACAATTGACTATTACTGGTGATAATGATCCACAGCTTTCTGCTCTTACCAATCACATCAAAGAGGAAGTTCAAGGCTCTACTGGATGGCGTAGAATGGGTAAATTGATGCTCCAAGTGGGCCATTTTGATGAAGCTGAAGAACTACAATGAATTACTCGAGAATGCTTCCACTGATAGTGATAGAGCATTTATCTATTACGAGTTAGGGAGAGTCAAATGGCAACAGGGACAATATGAAAAAGAGATTACATTCTACGAAAAATCGCTGAAGATAAATGAGAAAATTCTCTCGACAAACGATCCAATCTTGAGTGCTATCTACAACAATATCGCTCTTGCGTATCAAAACATGGGAGGTTACTTGAAAGCACTTAATTTTACGAAAAATCACTCAAAATAAGAGAAATAGCTCTTCCTTCAAATCATCCCGATTTGGCTCAATCCTACAACAACATTGGTAGTGTGTATAACAGCATGGGTGAATACTCGAAAGCACTTGAATTTCACGAAAAAGCAAATAAAATCAATCAACAATCGCTTCCTCCAAATCATCCTCATATAGCGTCTGATTATAATAATATCGGTCTAGTGTATAACGGTATGGGTGATTACTCGAAAGCACTTGAATTTTACGAAAAATCATTGAAAATAGGAGAAATATCTCTGCCTTCTAATCATCCTGGTTTGGCTACTTCCTACAACAACATCGGTGGAGTATATGACAACATCGGTGAATATACGAAAGCACTTGAATTTTACGAAAAAGATCTCGAAATAACGAAGAAAGCTTTGCCTGAGAATCATCCAGATTTGGCTATTTCCTACAACAACATCGGTCTAGTGTATAAAAACATGGGTGAATACTCGACAGCACTTTTCTATCTAGAAAAAGCACTTGCTATTCGACGAAAGAGTCTCCCGTCAACTCATCCAAGTATTAAAACGGCAATTCATAATATAGAACTTGTGAAAAAGAAGTTGTAAATGTTTATTTTCTCTAGTATTCGTTTGATAAAATACTTTTAATGATTATTAATTAATATTCACTAGTCGCGCTCACGATCAAGGAGAGTCCTCCCCCCATGGTTATGGAATGGGTACACATACAGTGGACCACGCCAGACTGGTAGGGCAATGTACGCATAGGTATGACGTACAAATACGACGGCAGTGACCACATGTACATGAAATGGTCTACATAATTCTACACTATTTCACTGTTTCTACTAAAAATGAGTGACTCTATCCGTATGTTTCTCTTTTTTTAGTTAAAAATAAATTTTAATTTTTAATATTCCGTCCGGAATAATGTTTTTGTTTTCAACTCAACTCAATCGCTCATATAATCTCTCTTGTCTCATTTTATTTCAGTTTTTTATTTTTATTATTTTTTTTTTGAATATTTTTACTTATTATTGAACTATATTTTGCTTTGAAAAAAGTTAATTTGTTGAAGAAAACCCGGAAAATGCAAGTATTTATCTTTATTATATAAATGTTATAAGTTATTCAATTCATATTATCTTATATTGACTATTCGTTTTATGTTGTGCAACTCGCATATAGTTTAAAAAAACAGTGAGTATAAGTTTAAAAGCGAAATTTTTTCGGCTCCCCTCCCCCAATTACAGACCATTATATTTATTTTTATAAGTATTTCTCTCTGCAAGCTAAAATATATTTCGCAAAATTAATAGTCTGTTAGAAAAAAAATTGTTAATAAAACAAGGAGATCTTAAACTCTGCATGTCTTTACTTCTAATGGATAAATAGACAAAAAGGAAAATTTTCATACTGCTAGAGATTTTCTATATGTGGGCGCCACAATCGAGGAATTGTATCACTCAAGTCAGCTTAGTAAAAAAACCGTAAAGCGTTTTGTGTTGTCTGCAAAAAATAAAGAAGCAACGTTACTGCATTTTAAAAGTACGACTTCTGATCGTTTGACAGATATCTAAAAGTACGACTAAGATACGTAATGCTTATGTGGCTTCGTATACGATCATTCATCAAAAGCACCCTATTCCACTGTATTTATAACGGTTAAGATCGTTTACAGACCAACCTGTTTGACCTGGTTACTCCGCGTTGTATACTTTAGAATTCTACTAATGATAGTGTCGAATTAGTTGTTTGCTTTTTGAAAGAATGTGGTCAAAAATTATTGCAACGTAGTCAACAAGAATTGGATTCTATATTTTCAATATTAGAAAATTTACTTCATGAACCATCATTAAATAGGCATACGCAAAACATGATTCGAGATTTATTTTTTGTACGATAAAATGAATTTGAAACACATTCTGTTCCCAGGACGAACAATCCGATAGCCGGATACAACCGGATTCGATCGGTTCCTGCAGAATTCTAAGCAAATCCGGGTCGCGGACCCACTCACGGGTCCATAGTGTTGGAATCCGATCGATTCTTCCAGGAACCAGTCAAAATCCGATAGGTTTCTTTAGGAACCTCGTTGGAATCCAACTCCTGAAATTCCTATCGAATTCGGTTGTTAGATTTGGTCGAATGTTCACCTGACTCCAACACTAGGGATCCGTTGGTAGTTCCTCAACTCGGAATCCCATGGGACTTTGTCGGTTCGTCGGATTTTATAAGAGCCGATCAGATTCAATATCGGCTTCATTTGCATGGGCTATTCAATCTGGCTTAGATATACTGGATATAAATGGTCAATACATAAATAAAATCCAATTACTCCATTATGCGATCTCAAAGTCAGACTCGGTAAATCAAATACTACATTTAATTATATAATGAACTGTTACTTTTATTAAGGTGAGTTTCAATTATGATGAGACATATTTATGAAGTCAAAAAAAAAACAAATATGAAGAAGCTCGTAGGCATTGATCAAATGATGATGATGATGATGATGATGAAACAAGTTCACATGCATCATATAACACAGATCAGTTAACCGCCGATGCAATAACAGTTGACAAATCAACTTCCAGTTCATCTGATAATGACAAATAAAATTAATTCAGAAACATTAAAAATAATGAATCATTTATCTGTGTACATGTTCTAAATAAAATATATAATTCTTCAATAAAATGCTTTTTCATTTTTCTTGTTTAAATATTCAAAATGCATCAATTAAATGCCGTTCTGTACGAATGCCTTCTGAGTATAAAACGTGAAATAAAATATTAAAACTATAGCTGTACAAAGAAGGATGTCAACTTTAGTTTTTCTGCATTGGGATGGAATATCTGTGACACACCACACGAGATAATACTGAATTAATCAATAATTCGTCTTTAAAATGTATCTTTGTTATTTCCGTAGAAACTACTACTGTCCAATTTGTTTTACAGTTTAATTATACACAAAGTTGTAGTAATGTTTTAGGGTTACTACGAAGCCAGTCTTTAAATAGCTTATGCTGTTTCAACGAGCCCAGAAAAACGTTCCTTTCTCGAGAGAATAACAACAAAATAGACAAAGCATTAGATAAGATATCTAATGCATTCGCCCTAAAATGACTTTTACGTAGATATAAGAAAGCAATGATTGGAAAGACTACTGAAGATTCACTGATACTATTTTCATGGGAATCTAGTTGAAGTTGGTCGTGACGAGTATAAAATTATCCGATACTGATCAACTTCATAAATTATATATATATATATATAATGGGTAATCAGCAGTGGCGTAACCAGGGGGTGGCCAGAGGGGGCTGAGCCCCCTCTACGAAATTTTCTATCTGAAATTTCAATAGCCTAGATTGTTGCCACCTAAAAGATAAAGTGTTGTTTATTTTGCTTCTCTCTAAAAGAATAAAGGAAGAGAGAGCATTAGCGTTTGCTGTTTAAATCTAAACATATTCAAATTCAAAATTGTAATAAATAGACATACAATACAATAATTAGTGTAACACGGAGAAGGCGATATTTTTCATAACATACGTGTTTAATTGAATTATAGCTAATAAAAAGTAAACGTTTTCAGGTATTGGCATTGCGCATTGTTACAGTTGAATTAAAATGGCCTTCTTCTACTTTCCAAGGGCTAGGGGACTGAGCCCCCTCTACGAAAATTTGCTGGTTACGCCACTAGTAATCAGCCATTGGAAACACCGCCATTACAGACTACCATGCAGTCCAGACGTAACAGTGTCGAAAGTTATTTGATAATATAGGTTGATGAAAATATTAATCGAAGCACTACCGATTGTCGGTGTATACACTCACACACTTGAACAGTGTACAGTAAATTAATTGCAAATATGTACCCAGTCGAATGCATGCATTGAATGGGTCAAAAACAAATAAAGAAGAAACCGTAATTTTGATCTCTTCTGGCTCTCTAGGAGAAACTTTGATATCACCAATTCATGGCATGCCAAAATTGGATACTATTTCCATTTTTCGTTGCGATCAGGAATATTACGATCAATGGGTAAAAAATTGAAGCAAAATAAAAGGCGTTCATTCATCAATCAATCCTATTTGTCAAGAATTACAGCAAGCTATCAAACAGTTGAACAGAAACAACATCTCGATGAGTATAACTGGCGATAATCAAGGAGTTTCTAGCGTAAAACCCAATCAGCTACCACCCGCATTCATATATGCACAAGTACTCAACGAAATCCTTCATGCAACGGAACATGAACAACAAAATGTGACTGATCTGATCTGATTAGTCTTGTAGAGAAGAATGCCAAAACAATGTTTAAGAAATAAAAATTATTGGTGAATTTAAAAGCATTTATCAAACATTAAATGCCATTTGGTGGTACACACGTGAATGCTTCATATACAAAATGTGCAATAGGACATATTAAAAGAGCATTGGATGGAGATATGATCACTCGAATAGGCGCTTTTCTTGGTGATGTACAGAAACAAATTGAAGGTTTACACGAAAAATAACTCAGTCAATATCGTGGACAAATCTTTCAGGTTTATACAGGGCAAGGATTATCGATTGCAAACTTTGTAAAACTCGAAAATAATAAAGGTAGATTTATATCTTTCAATAGTTTTTTTTTATCAACCAACACTAACTACAACGTGCCGCTCGATATTGCCGAAAACCGCCCACTTTATCGGGTTGATTTAAAACTTACGGCGGGCGATGACAAGCAAGTCTATGAGCTTAGAGAATCTATATGAAATGAAACTGGAGTTATGAAAGGTTGGGGGCAATTAGTTAAATTGCTACTTAGCATAGGTAGATTCGATAAAGCAGAAGAATTATATACGATACTTCGCACAGAATCATCGAACGACAGTGATACAACGTCTATGTATGATCAGGCTGGCTCCGTGCTAGGGAATCAAGGACTAAACAAAGGAGCATTTTCTTTGTACGCAGAATTTCTCAAAATCAAATGAAACACTGTACCGTAAGATTATCATGGTGTTAATAACTACGTTAAAACATATTTAACCCTGCCCTACAGTCCATACAAGAAATTAAACGAACTGCAGATAATATTGATTTGATACAAGAAAATATGCAAATAGTCATTTGTAAGAAAACAACTGAAATAAAGAGCCATAAGAAAAGTTGAAACGAACGAAGTTTTGATGATATCATGTATCATCTGCAACTATTGGTAATACTTCCACATATATCTAATCCTTATGTACTATTGAAGTAACACCCCGAAGATAATTGAGTTGACTCTCCTTCAAGTTTCTGACGATTGTATAACGTTACTTGTGTATCTAGGAATTAGCTATCGTTTTGATTGACAAAACAGTAATATGAACATACAATCGTACTCATGTCAATATAACTCGTATGCCTATTAGCAGGGACGGCGCGAAGCAACAAAAATATAGGGGGGTTACTTGAAAACGGGAGGTTTTTTTTCAAAAATCGGAGTAAATCAATAGAAATCTCTTCTCTTTTTTGCAAAATATATCGGAGTAAATTAATAAAAATTTCTTCTATTTTCTTCAAATCGGAGTAAAATTGAAACAAAAATTTCCAAAGTTGCCCCCCCCCCGTTCGCGCCGTCCCTGCCTATTAGTCAAAATTGTCTCATTGATTTAGTTCGCACATTTACGTATATTTATCTCTTAAAGAAAGAAATTTATTTTCGGATGTTTTATTCGTTTATTAAATGATGTCATTTCTTGAATGACAAAAAAAATATTAATTGTTTACCAACGTGAACCTGGATTATAATATAAATAGACATAATTTTGACTATTATATCGAAGTTCACATCGTCGACCACGATAGTTTAGTCCACAGGAACAATATGGTTGACCATAGGCATTAGTGCATCGACCACCATTATAACACCTTTCATATATAAAAACAAATTTCTTTAGAATTCCATATTAAATAATTACTCTTACCAATTAATATCACATCCTGTACGACATGGATAACCGCAATTTTGCCCATAAGTACCTGTTCGACAGATGCAAACTGGTTGAAGAGTTATTGGATTGGCAACACAGCGACTACCGGCTTGACATGGGTTAGCACGATCACATGGATTATTAGGTAACGGAACTAATGGGCAATCGGGATTCGCAAGAACGTTAGTCGCACAAACACATACATATTGTGATGGATTTTGATTGGTTGGTATACATTCAGCATTAGCTGGGCATATAGCATTTCCACATTGATTTGGAAAAATAATTGGACTTTGAGTCGTTATTACACCACCATTACACGCGGCTGCACTAGGTGCTACTGTACCACCATTGCAAAGACATTGAGGAGCATTACCTATTTGAACACATGGATATGGGTTACATAGGTTTATTGCTGCGTTTGTACATGCATTGCCGCCTTGTGCATGACTTGAGGGAAGTTGCGAAAACAATGCAGCAATAATAACGACCATACATTGTAGAATCATCATGATACTTGTATTTCGTTGATTGTTAAAGTCAGTATTATTTTGAAACGAAAAATAGTGAATCGAGTGCTGATTTTATAGACAATCAAAGAGATTAGTTGTTAGGTGAATATGGGTAATCGATTTTTATATTCTCACCAAACAATTTGAAAAAATACAAAATCATCCTATTAAAATATTGCCATACGATATTAATGTCCTTGAAAGAAATATCATCATAGGCAAAATCACTGTAGTTCGTAGCTTGATACGAAAAAAAAAACATTTTCCTTAGGAATGTATTACAAATTTAAATAGAAAATAGAAACCGGATCAGTGTACATCATACAAAGTGATATTCATGACGTGGATAGATATACTATTATCATTGACGAGTCACACCAATAGTGGGTGTTTACTTTTTCATACAAGCTTTTCAGTAGAAAACAAAAATGATCTTAGACACATAAAACCAAAGCTTGAAAATCGATTATCGGCCAAAGGATTTGATATTCATTTTTATTCAGGAATATTTACTGTAATCGTTGAAAATGAAAATGTATATATTTTATTGCTCTGCTTGGGGTGTAGCACAATAGGAATGCACGAAACTGAAAGGATTTTTGAGTAAAAATGGAATGAAAGACCTTGCTGTTGTATTTATGAATAACAGCAAAAATAAAAATTGTTGAGAGAAAAAGCAGGTGTGCATACGTAAAGAGACAATTCACAGCCCCGCCCATAAGAATTCAACAACGCAATAATTATACTCGTCTTTCACTCATTCGATCTTCGTAAATGTTTATTAGATATAATTTTGTTGAAAAAAGAAAACAAGTTTACAACCCAAGGTTTAATTGAGAAACGGCTCATCACGCCTTGAATTTTTTTTTGAAAACATATTAATATTTGCTGTATTGAATAGCCAAGTAAATGATCAATGTCAATCCTAGACTATTGGTCTAATCTCAATTGACATTTCTTCAATACTTTAATTCTTATGTTCATCGAACATTTTGCGCCTATCTTCTTGTTCGATGAAAAAAAATATGACTTATCAATTGATTGCTTTACATTGTAAAAAAAAAGAATTTTTATTAAAGTTGACAGTGAGAAATAAATTATATTGATCAATGCAATTTATTAGATTATTATACATCACGTCTTTTTTTTTTGTGTGCGTGCGATTGAATAATGAATGTACCAGTTGTTGGACGAATAACCATACTGGTTTATAAACCGGTGTCGTTTTTCACTTTCTTCTTACATGCGTGTGTACATTATTTGGCTTATTTATTTTTTTTCGTTAACAAAAGAGAAAAACAACATTAACTGCGCATTTTTTTTCCGATAAGTACATTAGCTACTATTTGCGTCCTAGTTAAATTTTGTTTACAACATCGAATGAATGACAATTTGGCATGGTGCTATATCACGAGTCAATGACATTTGACCTATGAATACTTTGAATGGCTTCACATGTTCTTTTTTCTCTTCGTAAAACAATAATAAACAAAGCAGACTGTTATTCGCAAATTGTTAGGCTATCGTTATTGCTTTGGGTTAGATCAGAATCAAGAAAATTTCTAAGATCTCACAATCCGATGGCTATTTAATACATCGTAGTTGTTAGCAAACGGTATAATTATCACTCGATTTCTAAATAGCGTGTAAATTTTTACAGAGAAAAATCTTATTTTTACTCCTAAAAAAAGCGAACGACGCAATTCCCTCATGGTATTTACAATAATAATCTATCTCCAGTACGAGAACAATAATTTCGAAGTTTATTATGTATTTCTTTGCCATAAATCACTGAGGCCGTTGGAAACGAAATGCTAGGATAATGACCTTTTCATACTGATGCTTTACATAATCAATCGTTTTGACTCCATATTCCATAGTGTGCAATAAATGCATATTAACATTATCCAAGAACATATTCTACTCTTTAAACTTCTCAAATAAACATTTTTTTCAACGACGCAATAAATCGTATGATATACTTGATGTTGTATCAATATGAGATAACATCAACATCTTGCTCGGTAATAACATCCTGAATAATATAGCTGACAAAACCGAGCTTGATCAACACAATTCTACTCTCGATAAATAATGTTTTCATTTTATACTTTTTATCAGCTAAATCTATTTTTACCATAGCAAATATTTTTCTTTGATAATTCAACTACAAAAAAAAACCCTACATTAACTTTTATTTATTAATTTAATATTTTATTTTTTTAAATATTAACTTAAACTAAATATTAATAATATTAATCCCTTTTACTTATCTGTCTCGCTAAAGTAATTTTCTCTTCTCTTATTCAAGACATTTCGTATGTTTTACATGAAATAACTCGAACGATCTGCTTACACAAAAAAAAAGAGGGGCATACAGAATACAAGAACGAGAAAAAAAAGGAACAGAAATCAATACAAATGAAAAACTATGTCTCACATGGCCTTTGGTCATCATTACGCACAGCATGTCTGTCTGTTTGAATTTCATCCCAGACATAGAAGAAGAAAAAAAACATCAATACAAGTTAATAACAAAAGAAAGAAACAATAGAAGATCGAGAGACCGGTATAGGTGAAAACAAAGAGAAAAGTGGAGTAAATATTCACAAGTTATGAATGTGTGATGCTTCGCAATAATCAAGAAACATATTTCTATATACATTATGAAAAATATCATATTATCGCTGCCGAACTAGATTTTGTTGCTTCAAGCAAGAGCATGAAATGGCACAAAAATGGCAACGAACAACAGGCGAAAGAGAGAAAGAGAGAGGCGTTTAAATATATACAATAGAAATGGAACGAGACTATAACAAATATATTATATGTCGGAGTGCGCAATTACAGAATGAATGAGAGACACAAACAAGAAATGATTGAATTCGAGACTTAACGGCTCAAATTATGAATAATTCACCTCGTTAATCAAGTGTACAACCCAACCTTAAACTGCGTTAAACGCATCACGACAACCCTGATGTTCACAAGAGAGGAAAAAAACACATGAAGAATAATAACAATACTGAAAATCAGATCGAAATAATGCGTAGCAACGGACAATAGACGAAAAACAAAACAAATAAGGAGAAAGAACTCATCACAGGGTAAGGTAATGAATCTATCCTACTTAAGGTATACATATAACACAATAACGTTCTTCTAATATATATATATATATGTTTTTATACGCGGGAAAAAAGTATATAAAAGTAAAACAAATAAACAAAAGACATTGTGACAAAGAATTATATTTTTTTTATCTATGACTACCAAACCCGTTCTGGATGTACAACACGATGCTCAGTGCCGTTATTTGCCGTACGATGACAATCAGCTGATGAACTTCGAACTTGTTGTTGAGGTACGGGATGTAAAATAAAATGTGGATGTATTGGACCATAAACAAAATTTGCTGGTAGAGTATTTTGATTTGGATAAAAATATGGTGACGGAACTGGATACCAATGAACGGGATAGAGAAGATGTTGTTGATTGTAAAAAGCAAGGTCTGTATCTGTATGAGCTCGATGATGCATCGGTAAATTAACAGGTGGTGGTGGTGGAAGCACAAAAAGAGATAAAGGAGATGTCGGAACGGGAACTATTGGGGATGGTGGAAGTGGTAATAGTTTTGTTGGTGTTGATGTTTGAGTTGGATTATCTGTTGGAGCTAAATAAAAGTATGGTGGTACATGTGCTGGTGTTTGTTGTACTGCTGGTTTTGTTGGACGATGAATAACTGTTTTATAACTACAGGCTAAGAAATCGTCTTCATCGCCTGATGTCATCGTAGCACTACAAACAAAAAAAGAAGCAAAGGAAATTATTTCTTTCTAGTTTCAAGGTTTTTATTTGCCTGATTAAAAGAACTTTTTTTTACATGCCTCGGTAATTCTATAGAAAAAATGAGCGTCCAATTCATGACTACTTTTTTTTCTCATTAGTAAATCATATCTAAGGTTTCTTCATCTATTGACAAACCGCTACTAACGGAATGCAAAAACTCTAACGTTGTCAACTAATATGATAAGGGTAAATGCGTACTATTTATCGGTTGGCTCTTGCAAACAGAATCGATTGTGAATGACTCATCCCGGGGCCCTATTCCATAATGTGCATTGCTGAAATAGAATGCACCCTTGACACACCCTCAAGATTTTTATATATTTGAATTTACCTTGACAAGCGTCGTCGTAAATTATCGAAATTTTGATTATCTTCATCGTCATTAGTTGTTTGATTTTTATTTTCTCGTCGTTTTTTCTTTCTCATACGTCGTTTTAATATTCGTGTAACGCTTGAATCAGACTCATCAAAATCATCATCATCATCGGCATAGTCCTCATCATCATCATCATTGATGTTGCTATTAATAGTTTGTTGATGAATACGATCACGAGATGATCGTCGGCTTCGTTGATGTACACTATCAATACTGCGCGATCGATGATATATCATACGCTCACGTTCGTCAATCATTTTTGTTATACTTAATGCATCTTTTGTAAAGGACTCCAAACGGCGAATACTATCATGACTATAGAACGAGAGAAAGGAAATTCATTCTTATTGAAATTAATATTTAATTGCTGTTTTTTCTCTTACCGTTGTAAAAGTATAGGCGTATTTAAAGGTCGTTCATTTAATTCATGACTATTTTTAACCCAAGGATGCTGAAGAACCTCAGCAGCTGTTAAACGTAATGATGCATCACGAACTAATAAACGTTTTATTAAATCTTTTGCACCATCGGATATGAATTGCCAATCTTTATCGGGAAAATCAAATTCTCCGTCTTGAATACGTTCAAATAAAAGACTTTGACATTGTTCACATTCTTCTCCTTTGCTCCAACCGCAGGTATGTCCGCATGTACCATAAAATGGTGGATAGCCCGATAGCATTATATAGATAATGACACCGAGTGACCATAAATCACAACGTTTGTCATACATCTGTAATGAACCTTCAAGACTTGTCCATGCATCAACAACTTCCGGTGCCATAAATTCAACGGATCCAACCTATGAGAAGAAAAATAAATATTTCTTATGAGGAAAATTTCTTTCTGTCGAAAAATCTTACAGGTGTTGACAATTCCGGTGTTGTTATTGGCGTTGTTTTATTACTATTAAGACGAATAGCTGAGCCCAAGTCAAAATCACATAATTTGATAGGTACTAATGAATCGGCGCGTTCAACTAAGATATTTTCTGGTTTTAAGTCCCTGAAAACAAATTGATGAAAAATTTAGTTTTAGAAAAAGGAAAAAAAGAAAATTTTATTTTTATATACACACCTATGAGACATGCCCTTCGAATGAAGAAAATTAAGACCATTAGCAATATCACGAACGATTAAACTAGCTTCACGTTCCGTCAAACGGCCCCGTTTCATTATATGATTGAGTAATGGCCCTGAAAAAAAGAAATATTAGAAAAGTTTCGCATTAGATGATTCACAAAGATAATCAAAAACCAAAAAAAAAACGAAACTAACCGCCTTCCATTTTTTGAAAGACAAGATAAAAATAATCATCATCCTCGAGAAAATCAATAATGCTTAAAATATTTTCACAACCACGACAATGATAATAAATATCGATTTCTTTAAATACACGCGTTCGATTTGGATGGCGAGCTTTACTTATGATCTAAATATACAAAAACAAAAAAAATCCTTTTAATTTTCTTTTATCTTTTCTTCAAATATTTTTTTTGTAGACTGTCAACATCATGTTGTCTTTCCAAATAGAATTATTTCTTCTTTTTTCTTTCTTTCCTTTTTTTTCTGTAGATTTGCATTCGGGGTCGCTCGTTCTGTTCTAATGTCAATCTCTTAACTAGCGCATTCCATTTGTCATATAAAAAAGTATGCAGGGTCAAAGGGGAAAAAATACAGAATAATCACGCATACCTTAACGGCATATTCTTGTTTTGTTACTCGATCGCGACACGTTTTGACAATTCTACGGAAAAAAAATAAAAATAAAAATTTGCCTGTTGAATTCTTTTTGTTTCTGAATATACCCGTGTGCACCGGTTCCAAGTAATTCTTCAGTTAATTTATATTTATCATTAAATGATATATCCGAATATGAATTAGCTGTTCGGCGTTTCTTCTTTTTTTGTTGTCTTTTTTGCACGCTATTTATTGGCGAACCTTCCGATTTACATCCAGCATTGGTAGAATCACGTAAAACAAGTTCTATTTAATATATATACATATATATATATAAATAGAATAATTTAATATGTTGTTTGCTGTGAATTTTTCTTTTCTTTTTTCGTATCTACCTGCTGGTTTCGATACGTTCAATGATGTTGGCCGTTTTACTTGTGTTGTTGTTCGTCCCGTATTTTCAACGCTGGTGTTGTGCAGCATTGCTGATGTTGATGGACTACTACTCGATGAATTGTCATATGAATGAACAGCAACTGCATTCAATTCTTCTTCACTCTAAATATATAAATACAATCCAGTCTGATCCTTCAAAGTTCATATGGATCGAAGAGCTTAAATCTGACCATTGCGAATATTTTATGACAGCTTACTAATCTTTATTCGGCATCGAAATTAGAAAAAAAGAAAAAAGAAATAAAACAACTCACAAACGTGAACATGGCGTCCATAGTTGACTGCTTCGTTTTGAAAAATAATTTTCAATAATAAATCAATTCAATTTTCTTATCGAATAAATTTAGTCCCATCAAATATTTGTTAACTGATAGGCGATCTTTTCTTTTTCTTCTCTTGTTTCACTCACTCACAACACACACACACTTTCGTTAGTCGCCGTGCGCGCGCACGATAGAAATAAAAGCAAAATAGAACAGTGCGCTTGCCATTTATATCAGCGTCAATAGTGGTGTACTCTCTCTCTCTCTCTCTCTCTTTTTTCTCTCCTCTCGTTCTGTTTCTTCGCCTTTTTACCCGGGTAAAATGATGCCCGCTCAACGATTTGCTATAGTAGTTTGCTGTCATAAGACTATTCGCTGGAGTTTTGTCTATATATCTCATGTAATGCGTATGAGAAAGAAAACCTTATAGATTGAGGGATATCTGCATAAACACGTGCTGATCAGCCGATCTATCAGTTGATCAATGATGAGAGAACTATTCTAACGATGATAATACTATGAGATCTATTACATATTCCATAAGACAAAAGAAAAGGGTAATTGGTACGATCGTTACTCGAGATATTTTGATAAAGTAAAAGCAAACAAATGTAAGCTGATGACGAAAAGAAAAGAAAACTGATTACAATGATATTTTACGTAGAAAAAAAAAGAAATAATGATGTTTAAAATAACAAAACGCGCTTCAAATGACATCGGTTTTGATAAAATTTCAAGCAAGAGCAATCAGCGAAGACAATATGTTGAATATAAAATTCCTTTTTTCTCCTATTTGTAAATCTGTAAGTTCTATCGGATTGTTTGTGTTATTGAATCACACATTTCCACTTTGTTTAGACTAATATCTTGTGTGAGATTGCGTATATTACACATATGATGATGATCAGTACACATGACGTTGTATTAGCTAAGAAAAAGCAGACAGACAACAGATGTTTTTTATTGTTATTCGAATAGTTATTCACTGATCCTCTTCATTGTTATCATCGAGAGAGAGAGAGAGAGAGAGAGAGTGAAAACCCTTAAGCATAATGATCACTTTCTCACATATGTTAGGTGTGAATAAAGGATTAACGAAGCTACAAACATAGTATCTATGTACGAAGATCGATTCAATTAGAATGAAAGAAAATCTCATGACATAGGGTTACGAGGACAAACGAGATTAAAATCAATATAGAGTGTGTAGGTGCACTTGTGTATACATGTCTTTTTTCTCCTCTGTACTCATCTTCAATGACGGATAGTGAATAAAAATCAGATATAAGGAGAAAAATCATCTGACATTCGTCGTATATTAATATTCAGTGACGCGCTGAACGCGAGCAAAAAACGAAAGCGAGGTTAGTCAATTTCTGTTTTTAGATAGTTACCCTTGGTCATAATGTGTGCAACACATTGCATGAATGATTTTTAATTCCAAGTATGGAACACAGTAAAAAAGAAAAAAACAATATATGTCTACGTAGGTTGTCAAACAGCTATTTTATGTTTGGAGAGAATTTTCATTTTCTTGATTGCTTCGAGATTATTTTACAATAGTCTTTCTTGCCATTAGATGAAGACAGGATGTTTTGTTTTTCCATGATAGAAAATAAGAAATTTTTTTAAATAAAGATCATTATCAACATGATTTCACGGATGAGTTACAATTTCAGGCGTTGAATGCCTAATTTTTTTGCTTCAAAAAATATAAATATATATTTGCCTACTCTTAAACAATTTCTCCGTTTTTGTCACCACCATCTATTTATCATGATTCGGAAACAAGAACCTGATAATAGTGAACACATTTCCTCGGAACTAGTTATTAATATCATATAGCACATAGAACGCGGTTGATAGTTCCAAAAATAACCACATCCTATATATAGAGACATATGAAACATACGTATTTCCTATGACG
This sequence comes from Rotaria socialis, assembly GCA_905331475.1. Taxonomy (NCBI): domain Eukaryota; kingdom Metazoa; phylum Rotifera; class Eurotatoria; order Philodinida; family Philodinidae; genus Rotaria; species Rotaria socialis. The sequence continues at coordinate 42,614 of CAJNYU010000874.1, read as the reverse complement.
CATTTTCATTAATCAAAATAGAATCGGTAGTTAGTCGAGAGATTTGTTTACAAGAATAATTTTCATCAACAAATACTTCACGTTGATCTTCAGATTACCATAAGACTTATATATATAATAAAATGAATCTTATTGGTAGAAGAAAAACATGCTAATTCTCTACTGAATTGACTGAAATATTTTACTCAGTAATCTAGAAAATTGTTGCTCCACATGTTGTATTGACCTTGATAACTTTTAAATCAAAGAAAAAAGAAACTCTTTTTATAGATCCAAAATAAAGTCTAAGTGCATTAATTTTATTTTCTTCGACAAAGAAAAGCGAGATCTTTCATCGTAGAATTACAAGCAAAAGCAAAATGATGTTAAGACGAAAACTATTATTTTCATCGAATTAACATTTACAAAAAACAAACAGAAACACACGCACACAATGATGAGCGATAGTAAACGTAAATAATTCTTAAATCGTCTGCAAAACAAATCATTCTCGAATGAGAAGTTTTGTGTAGTGACGATCTATATTATCATAAAAAAATAGCACAGCGAAAGAAAAAGAAGCGTACAGCACCATAGAAGACAGAAAAAGAAACGCAACGCAAAAAATCAAACTGGTTCACACACGCATATTATTTGATTCATTTTATTTGATGTGTGCAAATTAATATATAAATATATACATACAAAGAATAGAAGGGACCGGTTAATAAAATACTTGAATAAAAAAGAAAGAAATCTTATTTATTTAGCACGATTTGGAAGTGTTGAGGATTTCTGTTTCGGTGTTAAACCAGCATTGTTACCGAATAAATTAGAAGTAGACGAGCTAATATTTGAATTAGGAGAATGAAACGATGCAGTACTGGTTCTAAAATAATCATAAAGTAAAATTTTAGTGTGTGCCTTTTGTTTTTGTTTATTTTTTAAAACCAATCATATGGTACATGTCGAATTCGAAAGCGAATTAAAAAAAACACATACCGATTATGAGCAATACACATGTAGCAAAGAAATTTTTTAAAGCATCTGGAATATTTATAAAAATAGAAAAGAGAACATACGTGTATTTATTTAATACCATTCCTCATCACTATCTGCATATTTAGTGGTACTAAATATATGCATTGAAGTTTTTGCAATCAGGAAAAAATGATGAACTCACGGAGTTAGATTAGTTTTAGCAGGTAGCGTTGCTGATTTTTGCTTAGAGATTGAAGTCTTTTTATTGCGATTTCTGAAAAAATATGAAGCACTTATGTGTAAGTCCTATATTGGATTTTTCCGATCGGCTAATTTGAAAATTATAATTATTAAATTTATATTTTGAAAAAGACTTGTATTAATATATAATTAAATACAACCCGAAAGGAAACCTATGTCACAGATAAATCAATTTCTATTCCGAGGTCACATCTAGATTTTATTGATTATAATCTCTTTTTATTAGCCAAGTTGAAGAGAACTCCCTTCCCTTAACATTTGACTGACAAACAAGAATAAACAAACAATAGAATCATCGTATTTGTTAATAAAAAAATTCCGATGGAAAGTTATTCATTTATTTAGACTAACGGAGTCGACTATTGCCTTTAATCATAGTCTAGCGTGAAAGAATATTCTATTGCACAAGAATAAGTTATCGGATATCATTCATTAAGACCTTTCATGCATAGAGTATTAATCGTATATTTAATTAGAAATCTGAAAGAATGTCTCGGGAGGGATTGATTGCTTTTTCGATGGATAAGATTGCACGACCTCGTATTTTTGCATTGGTTTCAGATAAATATCAAGGCTTTACATGCAATCCTAATTTTAGTAAATTAATCCTTGGCTGAAATTTTCTCCAGTTCAACAAATGAGAAAAACATGATAGAGAAACTGAAATCTTACGAGTAGACTGCCGAAGGCCTAGCAAAAGCATAAGCGACTCCATTAAACACTGCAGGCTGACTCAGCCTACTCGCTTAAGTATTAACAAAATTATGCCCGGGCTCAATCTCTAATTAAGCTTATTGTAAAAAAAAACTCGTGCCTTAACAGATTCGTAAGACTTATTATTTAATTGTATAGTATTTCATTTGCCGATTATAGTAGAATATCATATCGTGCTGAAAAAGAAATTTCCGGAAGACTCTTGTGTCTGTCGAGTTTTTGAATTATATAAAATCGTTTTTTGACAAATACCTTGTCGAATCAAGTTGAGAATTTGGAGGACGCGGTACTTTTGTGCTCAATTTTGAAATCCATTTTTTTTGTTCTTTTTCGCTTCCACACATAACTAACAATTCTTTGACAGTGAGTGTATCGAAGACTAAAATAAATAAATAAAATTTAAAAGCAAGTAATTAATTTTTCCCTATAATTTTACCTCGACATGGCTGAATAAATTCGCTATCATCATAGTGTTGTTTATGGCAACGAACACGACATCGTGTACATTGAAGGCATGGCGGAGGAGAAATTAAATTGTAACACGGATGATTACATACTTCGCATTCGGTCCGCATACGATATGAAACAACAACGAAATTATGGCCTTTATATTCGATAGTTTCACCATTATGACGATCTTGATCCTAGACAGAATAAATATTAAATAAGATAATAAATGTATATATATATTCATACTTGTGAATGAATCATCGACGATGAGAGTAGACTCGGTAATGAATTACCTTGACTATCATAAATAATTTGGAATATTTTTGGAATTATATTTGGGTCAACATGAAGTACATCGCCTAAGGATAAACTATGGAAGTCAATTTTTTTTTCTTAACGATTATTTTACCTTGATTAACAGCGCGAACATGGTAAAGTTTACTAAAGTGAATAAATAAATTATGTGTAAAAATCAATCAACGTAAGTATCGTTTGTATTCTGGCTTAGAGAGAAAAATCATAGACTATATTTCTACTTCATAAGATATTTTTTACTCGAGTAAGGACAGAATAAATCGAATGACACAATCCACAAATACGGATCTTTAGGAAAGTCTCGATTAGATATATGCGAAATCACATATTTTTTGTTCCCGCTCATTCGTACTGTTTTTGTAAATCTCCACGCTCAACGAAAAGGGATGCAATGATACATTAGTGTCTATTGATCTATCAACACGATGAGAATCCTTCTGAAAATCAACGACTTGTTATTTTTTCTTACTCGATATCAATGGCAACTGCAGGTTGTTGATCTTTTTCTGAATTGTATAATAATAATCGATTCTTTTTTAACACAGCGAGTTGTTTTTTCCAGCCATTCTTTTGAATATTACTTTTCTTCGGAGTTTGTACCCAACTTTCTAAATCACCTAAATACAAAGAAAGACATTTGTAAAGGTTTCCTAGAAAGAAAATTAATTTAACCTCGATTATCATCATCGACTTCTTCTGCTATTGAAGATATATTATCATTTGAAGCACGAGATTCAAGTTGTTGTTTTAATTTTTCGATATCTTCTCGTCGTGTGTCTAATTCACGCTTTAACTTGTTGATATCTTCTAATAATACCGATACTTCTTCATCTTTTTCATTTTGTAATTTTGTATATTTCATACGTTCCTATGAAAAATTTCCATGACGAGAAAAAGCTACGAAAAAATTCAATATTTTGTCATACCACGGCTAATGCTTGTTCGAGACGTCGTACGACATTACGCTCATTACGCTCACGATCCTGTCGGCGGCTACTACCACCTGTCGGTCGGGAATAGAACGGGTTGTGCTGCATTGGATTTGTTACAATTTCTTGTAATTTATTAACAGCCTACAATTAAATTAAAAATGATTTTAACAGTTAAAAAACTAAGAAAAATACGAACCGCTTCTTTTTTCGCACGTTCATCATCAAATTTTTTACGTAGTTCAGGTATTTGCTGTTCCAAATCATGCAATTCTAAAAGAAATTCACAGCAGAATAAAAAAAAATCATCAGATAAAAATCATCACGAACGTTCAATAACTTGATGGAGTTTATTAGTTGTTGCATCACGATCCTTTATTGTTTGTTCGAGATCATATTGGCCTTTTTCGTATCGATCATGAAACTGAAAAAGAATATAGATGATCAGTGTACTATTTTGATTTATGAAATTGTTATGACCTCTCTCCCGATAGTTCAACATTATTTTCACCTAGACAAGTACTCTTATTAAAGAACATGAATGACAGTATCCGACTTATGTTGTAGCCTAGCCTCATTCATTAATCCATAATAGGATCTGCTCCAAGAAACGTATGATTTATGCAAATCATTGAATTACATAGCAAACGAAGTGTCCAATGATTGACAGGCCTGTCACATTTATAGAAAAAAAAAACGATGAAATTATCTGCCATTATCGTTTAGTACACAATCGTAGGGATGATACTAACTGTTGTCTTATTCAAACCGTATAATTACAGCAATCATAAGATGCAAGGCATGGATTATGTAAACAACTTTATCATCTACGTTATTAATGTGTACCATCGACATGCCAAATTTTCTCATATCAGATTCAACATTAATAACTCAGACTATTTAGAGTTTTTGTAATAATACCACGTAAAGAGCGTAGATGTATGTGTAGCACTATTCAGTTTAATTTAAAACTACCCGTTGAATCAAAATACGAAAATTTTGTATAATACATGAAATCTATAGGAATTCTGCTCCTGATTTATCGAACACATTTTCGACCGGTGGAGATTTTGTTTTCAATAAAATAACTGACTTCTAGAAAGCTAACCGTATTAATTTCTGAGTCGAGTAAACTCAATCGACTGTTGAAATCCTTCCGTATGGCGTCAAGTTCGACATTCATGCAGTTCTTTTCTTTTTCTAATTCAGCACATTGTTCTTGCAGTAGATTTAAATTTAAACTTTCAGTTTTTAATTTAATATTTGTTATTTCCATTTGTTTGACAACATTATCCCTAAAATATTTATTCATAGTATTTTTAAATAGAATTAAAACAAAATTTTTACCTGTCGTCTTCAACATTTCGTTTTTCATTATTAACTTGTCGTAATTTTTCAGTTAAATCATTGATTTCATCTTTTAATTCGAGCATTTGCGTACGATAAAGTACAGAGAATTTGCTTTCAACTAAAAATACACAGTACCGTTTAGGAACATGAGAAAAAACAATGATCAAAGCAAACCTTCTAATTGTTCTTCATAGTCAACAAGTTTTGTTTTTATTATTTTATATTCATCATTAATATGATTTAAATCTTCTGTTAAACGTTCATTATCTTGATGTAATCGATGTAATTCGCTATGAACTTGTTTCTCTCTATTCAAAGTATTATTTAATTCCTGTTGTATTTGTTTTATATCTCTATCGAATTGAGCCCGACGTTGATTTTCAATTTCGATTTGTTCAATAAGTTGTCCATTGGATTGTTTAGTTAATTCATTATCATAAATCAATTGATTATAAGTTGTTGTAAGATCTTTCAGATCGACTTCGATGGCACGAAGTTTTTTCTGAGTTTGCATTAATTCATCATTAGCTGCTTTTGTTGCTAAACGCTCGGAATCTAATTTTTTCTCGAGATCTTAATGACAAAGATAAAAATTTTATTTAAACAGATCGAAAAGTTTAAAGAAATACCTTTGATTATTTCTTCACGATGATGATCGAGATCTTCGTCAGTTCGAACGTGTTTGAGTTTATCGACGAGTAATTGCTCTTGGATCTTTTTATGGGCCATTTCTTCTTCGGAAAGTTTCGCACGTAGATGATCAATTTCAACTTGAAGATTTAGTTTTTCCTATTGAATGTTTTGAAAGAAAATGAATAGAAGTTAATCAAACAAGCAATGAACATACGCGTTCTAACAACGCACATGATTGACGAAATTCGCTAAGTTCGTTCATTTGTGATGCGTCTTTGTCTTTGTATTTAGAAAGTTCGATTGTCATTGAATTACATTTTTCTAGACAAAAAACGAAAAGTTATGATATTAAATTTTGTCATCAAAGACGTTTTTCCTCGAGAATAGCAAAGCAAAATTAATATTTAGTTCCTACGTTGTACCCATCGATTGTTCACGTTAATCAATAGGAGTATTTTTGTGAGGAAAAAATACTACGAGCCAACTGGTAGCTGTCGTATCTAATATATCTATTTCGCTGTTACAGGAAAAAACAGCCTCGTTTCAGACAAAGTCAATAGTTCTAGTAGATAATAGTCTGATGATAAGAAAAGGATCCGTAGCTATTTATGTCAAGATAAAATCACACGATTGACACATTTGATCCATATTGAAGATATGGATCAATATCTGTTGATGATGATCACCTTGAGTTATAATCGAAAGCATTCCTTCATTTGTTCGAATCCAAAATATGGTTATACTAAGGCATAAATAGAACTGCTAACCACAACACAGACTGTAGAATGGAATTAAAATGGTTATGCTAGCATAAAAATCTTTACTTAGAATTTAGTTTATGGTGCAAAATACAAGACTGGTTCAATGCGGTGCTCTTCTGCTTTCTACATACAGAAAAGTAGGCGTATGCTGTTGAACTTTTATCCTCGAGATAGAAAACTTAGAATAGATAATTAAGAAGATAATTTATCCGTTTCGGTACGTGACACATTTTTAGTAATATCGACATTTCCTTATTAACTAGTTCGCAGATCTATGTCTGCTATGAATTAAGCTCTTAGTTTGATAATTCAATGCGATAGGAATTTTAATACGAAAAGAAAACTTCGATTTCGAGTAATAAGTAAAAGAAGCTTTCTAGTTTACCTTCAAGTTCTTGAATTTTTTCCAGTGCAACTGATTTTGCAATTTTTTCTTGTTCAACGGTCGATTGTTGGCTAAGAAAATCTTTTTCAAGTTTAAGTTTGATTGCAAGTAAATCTTGATATTTTTCATGGATTTCATTATATGTACGTTCGACATTGGCACAAGCTTTTTGTATTTCTTGATTTTGTTTTTTCAGCCGAGTGTTACAATCTGTTTCGATCGTCAGTTTATCGTTGGCTTCATTTGACTATAATATATCAATGGAAACAAAATAAGAAAAATATTTTTGATTTTACTTGTCGTTCAAGAACATTGATTTTCTCCATCCATTCACGATTCATCGCTTCCATTTGAATTTTTGCTTGCTTTTCATGTTCAAGCGAACGTTGAGTTTCTTCAAAATTCCGTTCGAATGTTCGACGATTTTCTAATTCAAGTTCATATTTTCGTTGAGCCTAATTAAATAAAAATTTTCAGTAAGTCCACAAAGAAGAAAAGCAATTTCATTTGTGTTTACTTCTTTATTTTCGGTAGTAAGAATAACATTTTTCCGTTCGATTTCATACAATTTACTATTTAACAATTGTTCTTCTTGACATTTTACGTTTAAATCATCATACAAACGTCTAAATAAATGATGATAATTAAAATCGTTGATTCGCGTTTTATCAATTTATATTTTTTACCGGACACGAATTTCTAATTCATTTTTTATTCGATCATTTTCTTGTATACGTTGTTCGAGTTCGCTATTACTAAAGTTATTAAACTAAAACAAAACTAGTTCATAAAATAAATTCCAAATTCAATTCTTACATTGGTCGTTGCTCGCCGTTCGAGAAATAATCTAAATTAAAAATAAACATTCATCAACATGTGCGAACGAATAAATTCTTCTTAGACTGAAAATTTCTTATAGGCGTAGAGCCTGATCCGAGCACAACATTATCGGATTCGATCGGCTCTCTATATGACGCCTATTTATACCTCTTACCAGTACTTTGACATCAAGGCATAGGCAGGTCGATCATTAAACAATATCATCTTTTCTGTTTACCAACTTTCAGTGAAATATTTCATTATATTAATAAGATCATCCTGTGAGTATTTGAGAAACATTCAATATTTAGTAGTTTTGTTCGACTTGAAAATATTTTCATCGGATATAAATACAAGTTTTCACTTAATAGAGACGTTCTTTTTGTTTTAAATTTCGGCCCAGTAGACTTTTTATAATTATGGGTCGAGATGTACTCATCTGGTTCGTTAAATCGAACGGAAATCCCTCGAGTATGGACGATTATTTCTTAAAATAATTGCATTTAGTCTATTGTCCTTATGGGATTTGCTTTCTCGGAAGACGAAAAGAAAATAGGTTAACTATTGAACTAGAAAACTTACTGTTGTTCATTAGAATAAGAAAATCCAATAAACGAAAGTTGATTTCCAACGAATGTTTTACTAACAGAAAATGATTCTTCGGCGGATGCATCGTTTTTGTCAATTTCATTGAAATTACTTGTATCTTCATCGTTGGTTAACGGCGGAACAATGGGTACAGTAGCTAAATTACCACCAATAAAAACATAATGATTTTTCTTATTGAATTAATACCTTTTCGTAGTGTCTCCCATGTCCATTCATTATGATTAGTAAAAAATGGATGAGCTTTTATTTCTAGAACACCGTTTTTACCCAAACGTATCGATCTAAAACGAGAAGAGTCTAACTGTCGATTTCTTAGGAGATAAAAAAAAGAACCTACCGATCACTAAGAAAAGCACATATTAGAGAACGTGCTTCGCTTGATAATGGAATTTCTTCAGGGAAAAATAAATTATCTTGATGATTCATTATTTTATGATACGTTCCAACTAATGATTCAGCATAAAAAGGTGTTTCGCCAAATAGCATTTCATAGAGAAAAACACCCACAGACCACCAATCAACTTCACGACCATAAACTCCCGTTGTACTTTGCGATTTTAATATTTCTGGACTAATATAATCCGGTGTACCAACTGCAGTATCAGATCGAACGAGACCATCCTGAAAAATAAATGAAATTCTGTAAAAAACAAAAAGCTAAACACTTCGATTTTTTACTTTGTCCATTTTAACACAAGTACCAAAATCAGCTAATTTCAAATGTCCACGAGCATCAAGTAACATATTATCTGGTTTAATATCCCTATATATAATTAATAATTAAAAAAACAAAATGAAATTTTTATTTCTACCGATGAATATAACCCATAGCATGAATAGCGTCAAGAGCGAGTACCACTTCAGCACAATAAAAACGCGCCGAACTTTCATTTATTTCATAACGTTCAAGTAATGTGATTAAATCACCTCCGGGCATATAATCCATAATCATATATAACTGAAAAAAAAATTCAATCCAATATCTAGACGATATTTTAAGAAGAAGAAAAAAATCAATATTCTAGTCTCTACGTTTACTATTTAGTTTATCTCGAACCGATACAATGATTTTTTTAGTAAACATCTTATCTATGAGATAAGAAAGCAGTCTGATGAAAACGCATTCTTTTAATATCATACATTTTTACTATCTTGAAATGCATAATGAAGTTTAACAATCCAATCACTATTGGAAAAAGCCATTATATTTCGTTCTTCCCAAAAGAAGGCACTATCAGAGCGTTTAAGCTAGAAAACAATAAATATATATGTATTGATGTTAGATTTTTGACAATATTCTATTTTTACCATTTCAAATTTACTTAATGTTTTCATAGCATAAACTTGTCCCGATGGTTTTCGTCGTACAAGATCAACAGTGCCAAAAGCACCACGACCAATTATTTTAATCGGTTCGAAATCATTAAAATTGACTCGTTTATCACGAATATCTCGTGTACATGTAGAAACTAAACATAATTCAATGAGAATATTTTAGAAAAACCGAGAATATTTAATTTAAAACTTACATTTTGAATAGAATGTATCGAAATTTTTTGTCTTTTTAAGACCTTCGGAATCATAAACTAGTGCAATAATGGAATCCAAAAGACTATCTATGGATATCGGTGAACGTGAATCAATGATACGTTCTTCAAGTTGTCGAGTTCGTTCATTTAATTCATTTCCCGACGCAGCCATATTATTGACCATGCTATTTGTACAGAAGATTTATATATTGATCATAACTGAGCACCTAATATATCCGTTACTCTTTCATATTCATTCATAATAATGAAAATTTTTCAACTAAAAAAAAAACAGGCAAAGCCTATGACATATCTTTTACTAGCATCTAGTCGCAAGAGTTTTATGAAGAAAAATTATTCATTACAATGAAAAATAAACTCATACACTTGCCTACACTAAAACAAACAAGAGAAGCATTATATATGCATTTGATATACATACATATATTTATATTTATGTGTTACATTATATGACTCAATTATACAACAAGCTAAACGTCAAGTGGATAATTTGCACGAACCAATAGTGAAATTGTTTAAATAGCGCGAAAACCTAATGACATCTATTCGAATTTTGAAAATTTTCAATGCTACAAACTAAACTAGAACAAGTGTACTATGTCAAGGATTGTAACTAACTCATATTATAATCTAGAAGATGATAATTTTAATTGATCTTCTCTATAAAAAAAAAAAAGTTATTAAAAAATATCAGTACCGAGATTTTTGGATTTGTCCATAAAAATTCCCTAGAGAGGGACAACTCTATTACTAGGTAACACATGCACATCGTAGAAATACCCAGGAGATCTATTCAACACTTCAGTTAACGTCTACGTTTTGTTCATCTAGTAGCTATATTTTAAATCGAAATTTACTTGAATCGGCCAATGAATATTGTTTCGGTTGAGTTCATAGATTAACGAACTTGCAATGTTGAGAAAAACTTCGAAGAATTTTGAATAATATTTATAATATCTAATACGAATAATCTTGGGAAAAGAAATGAGTTATATTGTATATGATTCTACGCTAGATTATATGCTTTTATAGAGACGAGACTCAATAGGGAATATTGTTGTTGCACTTTCCTATTATTTCTCTTTGCAATATTGCTAAGCACTTGAATTATTTTTATTCACACTTGGAAAGAAAAAGAAATTTCCTCCGGATATTCAAGATAATAACCAGTAAGCTTCGGAGAGATGATTACATCGTTAAGGAAGCCACGTTGAACTTCATATTACTCTAGAAGCTCTTTAGTTTTGTTTTCAATATCATTCATCGTCACCAAATAATTAAAATCTCTTTTGATTTTGTATAAAAGAAGTTTTCATATCATACCTTTTGGTGTATTTTTGCTATGAAAATAGAGAAATTAAATCATACTCGACGACTGTCTCACTATATTGTGATTATTCCTTATAAAAATTTAATAGCTTCTATTCGCAGAACTGAAATCGAAGCGATACAGATTATTTTGTTTTATTGTTAAAATAAAGATTGTGCATTTTAAAAAGCTCCTGAGAGAAGATAGTTTACTCGCTATGAATATATAATCGATAGGAAAGAATTTATCGTTTTATTAATGTACCACGAAGCATAGCATTCATATGGAGTGGCGTCTGTCGCACACAAAACTTTTCTATATTATTCTATGATAATCTAAAGAAAAAATGATTTATTCAACCATGACGTAGAAGTATCGAAGTTGAACGAGTGCTATTTTGTTTTTGTTTCAATCTTCTTGAGAACGCTCGATTCGTTTGCTAAATATCGCTCTGAAAGGACTGGTTTTTGTGAACTTATTTGTTTTTTTCAAGCTGCATAGTAATCGAAACATTAACAGTGATGGCTGTTATTCTCCAATTTTAGACAGCTGTCAATACAACGCACAATCCATAATGAACCATAGTTACATCGGCATAAAAAGAAACATATTGACATCTAAAAATAGAACTCTTCTATATTAATACGTATTTTCATTCTCATTGTTTCTTTAAACAACCGGTTGATAAACAAGTTCTCGTTCCGATGTACAACGACAACGCCGATTCGAATAAAAAGCCTTTGGGAATAAATTGTAGAAACTATTATTCAGTATTTTTAACTTCGAAATCGATAAACGACGAGATTCTGTATATGATGTAATTTTATTGATTAAACGTTCCTTCGTCGTTCGCTGTAGTGTAAATGGCGCGAGTGAGAGAAACATTTTTTCACGTTTAAAGGTTTCTATTTATGCATTCAATTGTGCCTTTTATGAACTTAAAATTCATCCTTTTGTATGAGAATTTCAGGTAAACTTTCATTTCTTTGATCATCTACATTGACTTGACCAATAGCTTTATTACCGTGTTCATCTTCGATCATAACTAAATGTGTTCTTTTACGTTTCTCATCATTGATCTTTTGTTTATCGATTGTATTCGATACGATTGTGTAAACAATTTGAGCGAATTGCGGAATTGTTAAAACACCAATAAAACAAGTTAAAAATTCAATAATTAAACCAGCTGATGTCAGTGGCCGATTTGTACCTTCGCCTAGTGCTGTAAATGCATTGAATGAAATCCATATGATTTCACTTAATGATCGAAAATCATTTGTTCTATTTGAAACAGAAGACATTTGTTCAAATGCAAGAATGAGTAAAGCAAAAAAAAGATTTATCAATGCTATGGATTGAAATGACTCTACGTAAATTGATAATTGTTCGGTTAAAGCATGCGTTATTTGATAAGCATATGACGATAGACGAACACTACGAACAATACGAGCAGCCAATTGAAGAACAAGTAAATTATATAGCCATGCAGATGGTATTGGCTAATTATCAGGGAGAAGAATATTTTATTCATAGAAAAAGAGTTTTGTCGTTACCCAAATAAAGAGAAACAATGCAATAGGAAGTAACGAGACGAAATTAATTAACATTAGAACAACTGTTGTTTGTTGAATTTTCGGTCGAATAAAATAACGTATTGTTAGTTCAAAATAAAAGAATGTTAAAATCAATATTTCGATGACTAATGCCTTTTTAATAAGAAACTTTCTTTGCTGATCATGATGAGTAAATAAATTATTGGCAATTTCGAGAAAGGTTAAAGATGTTATCACCGAACATATTGTAATAAGAGAAGTGATAGTTCGAGTTAGATAGAATTTATATTTTGAAATATCAGAATCGAATGTAAACCAAAATGCTCGACGATATTTACCTAATTAATAGGTGAAAGCTTTTCTTTTTCAAAGGCATTTAAAGAAGTCAAAGAAAGATTTTTTCAAAAATAACTTTATTAGAAACGCAAAAAGCTTTTAAAATAAATCAATGATTAGTTATTGTCATAGGTCACATTTTTTTAACTTTTCCAACTTTTTTAGACATCTTCTCGGCTTCAATTTATACATTAGAATTGCTCCTTTTTTTGATAAATCTGATTATAATCAATGATCGATTGACACACTTTTTTCTGCTACTATCAAAAATTCGAGATTTATTAACGAAAGTATTTTATAAGCTTCATAATGCAATTTGCATATTATTGAATTTAGTATAATATGAGCAACAACTTGAATCGACCTTTGCTTCAACTTATTAGGGCTTCTGTTTTGCATATTTGTATGAAGTAAAAGTGTATCAAATTTGTAAAATAATAATGCAATGTTACCCGATGGAATATAATAATTAATAGTAATACAATTCGATACAATATCATAAATAATTTGTATATTAAAACCGAAAAATACAAGTTCGTCATAAAGAATTTCCGGTGGATAATGTACTTCTGTTAATAGACAACCCTGTTGTAGATAATATGTAATTATATAATTAATAATGCCAGGCGTTCGACAAAAACAATATTGTCCTGTGGATGAATCATAGTAGTTTAATCGTTGAAATGGATTACCGAGTAGTGTATGATAGTATTGATTGAGTTGACGAGCATAGATAATAATTGGGTAATTTTGACTTGAATCATTGATTTTGACGAGATCCGAATCTTGATTAAAGTTTTCTTCGTGCGTCATTATATCACAATTGTGTTTATCATGCGCCAAAAGAAAGAGAGAAAAAAAAGAAAGTTTAAGGTTTCATTTTCATTTTCATAAAATAAAATTAAAAAAAGTGAAAAAAAAGAAAAGAAATTACAAATCAAATATGAAGAAGAGTGCGAAAGGCGAAGTTGTTTTAAGCGCATGTCAAATTCAAGCGACACGTCTCAATCGACTTGAACATCGCCGTTTACAACGTAGTGTTACTGTGTTACATGACGATTTAGAAGCACATATTGCTCGAATACGTCGACAAGAACAAGGTTTAAGATATCATTTTACCAATGTTGTCCGATATATCAAACCCAATCGATCCTATCAAGCTTGGAAACAAGCACATGCAGATGAAATCGCGCTAGATCAAGAACAGGAGTATATAGGTTTGTTTTATTTTTCTATCAATGAACTTGTCGGCATTTTGTCTCTTTATGGGAAGAAATTTACAAGATTTTATTTACTTTATTTTCTATTGATTTTTTTTAGCGCATATTGAAATTTATTAATTTCGTTAGTAAATCAACTGCACATGATCCTATTGACTTAACCTTCATTGTCTGCAATATGTTATTTTTTGAGTTATTGTTAAACAAAAATTTTATTTCAATGAATTCATCAGTCTGACTATGATAAAAAAAAGTTCATTTGTTTAAAAGTTTCAAATCAGAACTTCAATGTTGTAGGCGCCGATTGTAATTACTGCTCGTCTGAAGACGTCATGACACAAAAAAACAGAACGAACGAAAAAACTTCAGCCCTTTTTTTGTAATTACAGGCTAATTTTATCTCAAGAAAGCGCAAACATTTGAGTACAATATTGATTTCTCCGTTCGGATAAGCGTGTGGGTCGATTGCCACATGTAGTGTGGAGAACATGTTGCATCCGAGCTCTCAATTATTATTTTCGTGTCAGTGTTGAGTGGCCTAGAAACAAGAGAAATAAACTGCTAAACTAACCAATGAGATCCTTCATTTTATATTTTATAGAGTCACTCAAATTCAAACAAAGACCGACTACAACAATTCGTAGAAAAGCAACGCCAGGATCACTCAGTTTATCGACATCATTAAAAGAAACTTCAGCTAAACCATATCGTCCTTTACTTTTATTACTAGAACCTGCAATTGAAAGATCGTCCGATCCGCTTTTTAACATCGATGGAAATATGTTTCGACCGAAAACATCGCCAAATAATAAACAAGCGCCTGACTCGCATCGAGTGAATCCACTATTGACTATGCTTGGTGGGCGTCCAAGTAGTTCAATGATTACCGCACGACAAGTAAATTCATCTGAGCTATCTTCAAATTATTCATTTTCATCTGCCGGCACAGCCAATGGACGGAAATTAATACAAGGCAAATATATTAAAGACCATAAAGAATCTGATCTCGATGCTATCTATCGGATTGCTTTACAAAATCAAGCAGCTTATAAGCCTGTTGAAAATAAACGAATCGAAGAACGTAAATTATACGATAAAGAATTCGCTTCGCAACATCGAGCTCTTAGGGGTAGTATGCGATCGGCCGGTGTGTCTAATAAACTTGACTAACTTAATTTTTCTCATAGATGATTATTTTGTTTCGGTAAAAAAAAGTAAATAAACAAAAATCTTCTTTTAATTAAAAGGCGAATCTGTCGAGTAGTATAATTTTGAAACGTTCAATATAACTTCGCATCGACTAAATATGTTTTTCTTCTTGGAAGCTCTTATTGTAATATTATCTAATTTACAGCACAATCAATTATTCCAACTATTCATAGTCGTCACGTTTATTGTATTAGACATGTGCTAGAGAACACGCGTTCTATAGAATTTCATAGTTAAGGAGATGAATCAGCTTTAGAAGATTCAAATGTGTAATAATTGCATAAAAAAAATATTTCTTTAGGACATTCATGCGATAGTTGAACAATCAGATAAGTTTGTTTTCTTCGCCTATGGTGATGTTAATTAGAATTTTACACTTCTATGATAGTTGTCAATGATTAATTTGTTTTTCCTTCGAGAGCAATTGATTCTATATTTTCAATGTATCAGAAAAGGAAAAATAGATAGTATGCATCTATTCAACTCAAAATTCACCAACAAAGAACCCAGAATGTATTTATAATGACTTCATTGTATTCCTAGATAAATCAAAGATCGTATGGGAATAGTCTAGGACTAATCAAGATTAAAAAATATGAATTATTTTCACTTTTATAATAAAAGTTTATTATGAAAACAGATCATTTTACAATCCTGTCAGCAAAATTTTCATGTTCATATGAAAGCAACATCATGCGTGGGTATGTATTTTTTTTTTTGTTCAATGACTTTTAATAGAAACAAGATGGAATGCTGTGTTTTCATTGTTGGGATAACGAGAAAAAAGTCACATATTATAATTATTTTCTACACCTTCCTTTTTCTAAATATAGTACCGGAAGATATTTTTCTTCGAGAATAATGAAAAAAAGCAAAAACGTGAGTTTTCTTTTTTATCATATTAATTACGTGAAGGCTTGACGGAGAATATTCATTAATCTATGTCTAACTCCGGAAACATTAGCTGTAAAAAATTGAGAAATACGACTTTATTTAGATATTCCATTGTTGGATCGAATGCACTTCTGATAATTGAGAACTTTTCAAAAAAAAAAAAAAAAAAAAAAAGACATTCGCTAAGGCTACGTGTATATGAAAATAATGTATTAATAAGAACTCTGCACCAGTTCTAGAATATTTTCGAAATTTCATTATCTTCTCGTTCTAATTAATATATTCAGAACTATGAAAAATAAAATGCTAATTGTCAATATATGCCATACCGATGATAATGAAGACGTATGCAGATGAGAACAAAAAATATTCCGTAATTTGATGTCATATACACCCACATATTGAAGGACTCACAAGATGAAAACGACTATACACCCACTTCGATGCAATGGCTGACAGAAAAATCTCTTCATCAATCGATAGAATGATAAAGGAAAATTGATCGATACCATCCATGTTCTTCTCTTCTCTTCTCTTCTAGTCATTGCGTTCTGCAGCTGAATGGCACCAGAAATGTAGCGTACAAGTCATTGACATATCAAGTCTTCTCCTATTCACACGATCCAATAGAAATTATCATATTTTTCGTTACACATAAATTTTATTCTCTTGATCCGATTTCAATATTAACGTTGTTCAATGAGTGTGAAATAGTAAGATGATATCATTTTTCTCGCTATAATTTTTTCGCTGCGTCGCCTCATTATTTCCTATGAAATCTATTCATTTACCCTTATAGATTAAACGGGAACGTTTCTTTTCTATTTGTAGATAATCATCTCTCCTATAGTTGAGCAATTGTTTTTTCTTTAAATATTTGTGAACCATTTTATTTGATCAGTTGTATAGTTATTTACAATTTGCCCTAGAATTTGATCTGCATGCATATGTAAGTTTTAGTTTTACTTCCCTATTTATTTATATAAGTACGAAAAACAAGAAGAAAAAAGTAATTTACTTATCTACTATTTGAAGAAGGTCACAAATACGTCGTTACCAGAAGAACATTTATTTCGATGTTTCAATGCAATATAAATAATAGGAGATAAACCATATATTTTTTTCTTCTTTATTCTCTATGGATTCTCATCACAGTATTGATGCCAGAAGAAAAAAACAAGAACTCTTTCGTCCACATTTTTCATACAGATATTTCTCAATTCTTCTCGTTCGGTTTCTATAGTTCATTGTTTTTTTTTCTATTCTAGTCATTTGATATTTAATTGAATAAACAATAAAGGGAAAACAAACGCCTTCATAATGAATACGACAATATCAATGAGTATTAAAAATGGACCATCGGAATGGCTTCGTCTATTTCTTGTTATACTTTTTATAATTATTCTTTTGATTGGTCTATTTGGTAATTGTCTTGTTTTACTATCAGCAATAACTAATCATAGAAATATACACCGTTCATCAACGAATCTACTTCTTGTCAATATGTCATATGCTGATTTAATTATACTTATTTTTAATATATTTGATATAGCACAATTTTCATTCGATCCTTACTGGCCGACGGCTTGGTATCTTGGTTTATCATTTTGTAAAATAGTTCGTTTTTCACAAGTATTTGGTTGTTATGTTAGCGTACAAACATTACTGACTATTAGTATTGAAAGGTGAAAAAGTTTTTCTTAATATTATAATCTTGAGTTTTCTTTTGTTTTAGGTATATTTCAATAATTCATCCTATTAAAATATCTCAAATAAATCATCGCAAACGTCTTTATTTAATATTTATCCTAATATGGTCTTTAGGATTTCTTATGGCTTTACCAAATCTATACCTACTTGAATTACATCCATTTCACAATCGACCACAGTATTACGTTTGTGGTTTATCTGATCAGTGGATTGATTCACATTTAATTACATTCTATAAATACGCAGAGTCGATTCTTTTCTTTTTTCTGCCAGCTTTTATACAGGTAAAATACAACTTTATGGGGTCATTGATTGTGGGTGTGCATATCTCAAGGAGACGACACTACTCCATGTTACACTAAATGAAAGAAATCGATTGAAAGATATTCAGCAAAACATGACATCGTCCATAGATGAACATTTGCGAACATTTGCGAACAGTCCCGATGATGTTCACTCAAGAGAGATTTTACATTGCAATTACTTTTTTCATCAATCATTTAATGAAATGAAAGCCCAACAATACTAAACCAGATTGATTTAGGAGCGACAAAAAATAAAAGATTTGGTCTATGAAGCGTTAAGTTTAGGATGCTCCTTTTGAAGTTTTACTAATTCTATTGTATAATATTTTTCTTTTGAAAATTTTTTATAGACAATTCTCTATTTGATAATCTGCCGTAAAATTTTTCTGGTTGATCGCGCTGTAAAATATCATGGTCATGCACAAGCCATACAGCAAGTTATTATAAGCAATTCTTTGCAACGATATTCCGATACAAAACTCAGTTCGTCACTACCATCACCTTTAATGAATAACAATACCGTTAGCTTATCACCACAGCGTGTATCTCGTGTTATAAAAGCAACAAACAATAATGGAAATAAAGCGCGTAGAAAAGCTATTATTATGATATTAATTGTTGCTATACTTTATTTTATTGCATTTTCACCAATACAAATTAATTTTATCTATACACAAATAAATCATTCGCATCATCTTTACGAGCATCGTCTCTTTTTCATTGTAACAATTCTATTGGTATTATCATCAACAGCTTTCAATCCAATTATATTTTATATATTTAGTAAATATTTTCGATGTAAATTTCAAATTCTTTTGCGTTGTCTATGCCCATCATGTCGTTTATCAACAAAACAAAGGAATAATTTTGGAATAATATAAATATTTTTGTTTCTTTTACTCTTATCGCCCTACTAAAATAAACTTGTTTGATTTGACATACTTCGAATTGTTCAATATTAAAAATGTTTTGCACAGTAAATATTGAAGCAATAAGAAATTCACAAAATGTTTCCTTTTACTCCCAATTCTTTTTTCATAATAATAAATATAAAACATGGTTCAATCTTCATTTTCTGTTCGACGTTCGCACTTAAGCAAGTGATGTACGACACGCAATATCTTTTTCTTCGAGTGTTTTATGATGAGTAAGTTGAATCGATTATCAGCTCGCGTTGCATTGCATAAAAATATTCACGATCTACTCAAACGGTTTCGTCTAACTGCAATTTACTTCAGACGATAAAAGAGAGGAAAAGAAGAGAAAGTACGCAAGATTTAGATTCATCAAAATATACTAACTTCTGGTACAATAGTGTCTGTATATTTTGCATATAATCATCCGCCTTTCGTCTCAACCAGAATAAGAACGAGTCATTTTTTCAAAAACAAATCACTTGAGCTATTCAGATGAAAAATAAGTGATAGTTATAAGATTTGTTCTTCGGTTCAAATCGTCTGTTGCTCAGCCACAGCGCTTTTGGAGTTGCCTATTACATTTGCCAACTATAGCCCATAATTATATTCAGTGAGTTACTGTCACTAGCACATAATAAAACGACGACAAAGAAATTGATTCTTGTTTTCTAATAGACGAAAAATTATCTATGCTTCCAAAGTGTCACGTATTACGAATTACGTAATAGAAATAGAGCGGTCAAGGTCAGTAACTTATTTTATTGACTCGAGAAACAGAAACAGAAAAACACGTTGAAAGAAAGAAACGAACAGGACGAGTAGCAGGAAAGTAGAAACTGGAACGTAGTACTGACTACTTGCACATGAAACTATACATATATATATATATATATATCTATCTATATATGTATAGATGCAATAGAGCAATCCACAGAACGAAAGGATGCAAATAGATGAAATGAAAGCACACGATAGAGAAAACAACAACGAAATCACACTACATCACACAAAGTAGTGGAACTGATCTTTTAGTCTATTTCAGGCACTGACAAGTAAGAGAGCAAATAATGAATCTCTGAACTTTGGTCGACAGTAAAAATGTCGAAAAAACGAAAAAGTAAAAATATCGAAAACTGAGTAGGTATTCATGAAAAATGCCGTGTTCAGAATTGATTCATTATTAAAAGAGGTTGTCCCTTATTCGAAGTATAATGAAATTTAAATCACTGCTGATGTTGCGTGTCGATTCCGTGGCGGCTTCCATATATATATTTATCACTCGAATAATGAATAATTGAAGAATAATTTTCTTATTCTCTTCTATTACATTGTACTAAGTGACCAATATCTGATAGACCAATGATAGATTTAAACGAACATAAGTCGCCATCGATCCTACAAGTAGTGACGGATCCAGAAAATCTGTTAGAGGGTGGCGCTCGTGACCAAACAACGGTTTTTCAAGTCTAGTTGAGACAGAACGACTATTTTCTGTTTCATTTCTGCTGGAGAAAATCGAAAAAGTTTCTTAAGGGGGGTGGCGATGGCCGGGTAGCCTAACTGGTAGATCCGCCATTGCCTACAATCATAACATATTCATCGAATATCTTTCAAAACACTCCTTTTTTTAGATTTTTTAATTTTATTTTTATAAATTTCTTTCGACATTTTGCACTTTCGACATTTTGCACTTTCGACATTTTTAACTGTCGACATTTTTACTGTCGACCAAAGTTGAGTTTACCCAAATAATGTCAGCTTCTCAATCGGTTCTAAATTTTACTTTCTAGGAGGGTATGCGTGTGACTGTTGAAAAATCCACACTAACTGAATGCATCAATAATTATAAATACAGTATTTTCTCTGATCTCACAACGATTACCTTAGATCTCAGAAGTATTACCTGGGATTCAAGAGAAACTACCCGCCAAACTTGGCAGCGGACTAGCTATAGCTAATATTATTTCATAGATCTTCAAACATAACATTCGCTAGAATTCTTCGAAATCAGCATAAAGGTAACCTGATTGGCACACACTGGTATCGATTTGTTAAAACTCCAGTACTGATAATGCAAAGGTCGTAGCTTCTCGTGAATAATGATGCTAGCAGCTACGATTACTATCTACACAAAGAGTTATATTGGTATTGGATCTTCAAGAGATGCTTGTGCTGTAGAATAAATAAAAGCTAAAAGAGATACTAATTACTAGAGTCATATAATTCACTGTATTAAAAAAACCTTTTTTTGATACGACTTGAAATACAGTCTCATATGTAAATCCAGAACAAAGAATTATGAGAAACGTAGGCAATAATTGCATTTTCAGTTAGCATGCTGCTCTTTCTTCACACGAATACCAGATAAATAAATATCACCTCAAGAAATATATGAACATTATGAATAATTATATAAATATATATATATATATATTTTGTACACTGTAAAAAAAATCCGTAGAATACTAAACCCAAAAATGGTTGATGAAAGTGCAGCGTATAATAAACGCTTTTTCCGTTTTTGAAAATTTTCATAAACCCTAAAGGGTATTTTCCACATAATCATAAACCCTTTAAGGGTTTATGTAAATTTTCAAAAACGGAAAAAGCGTTTATTATACGTTGCACTTTCATCAACCCTTAAGGGTTTAGTATTCTACGAATTTTTTTTACAGCGTATGCATTTGATATATAATTTGTAAAAGAACGGCATTCATTAGTAACAAATTTATTGTAGCTTTGATGCTTTCAACGATCGAACAAGCACTTTTTATTCTGGCTGTTCCATATGGTG
Source organism: Rotaria socialis (assembly GCA_905331475.1). Lineage (NCBI taxonomy): Eukaryota > Metazoa > Rotifera > Eurotatoria > Philodinida > Philodinidae > Rotaria > Rotaria socialis. The sequence goes on along the minus strand of CAJNYU010000874.1, from coordinate 20,631 downwards.
TTGCCGGTACGATTTTCAAATTCGTTCTAATAGAACCTTTCGATTTATTAAGGAAATCTGGTACCACTATATCGATATTTTGGTTATTCGGTCAATGGTTACCATCTTTACACAATTCACAAAGATTAAATTGGTACAACTACTCCGGGAGCAATCGGACGGCATGGCTATACGCTCGAATTATTGACTCTTATGTGTATTCTTCATTTGAACAATATACTGTGCCATTTTACCGATACAACCATTCAATAACCATGCAACTTTTCTACACGACAAACATGTGTGAAATTGGAACTGTATATCCAGGTTTGGTAGGACGATACGGATATCGATGTGAAGGAATCATTGGTTATGTAGTGTCAACTGAAAGGTCGTCAGCGAATATAAATGTTTGTTATCAATAGAAAAGAAAATGATTTCAAATATTTAACCAAAAATAAACTATATAAAACATGACCTTACTCATTATAGAGAACTACTCAGTAATAGTAAGAGATTTGATCGAAAAGATCCGATTTTACTTGTCTAGGTTAGAGCAAAGATGACCATCAAAAGATATCCTATGGAGTCAATTCGATTTCTACCACACTCAACATTTGTTTTCAACAAAGATATTGATTGCGAAAATATAGCAGCTACCAATGAAGTATTTCTTCGGTCAAGTCAGGCAACTTGAATTGATTTCATTTATAGTCTAAGTATGCCATCGAAAGGAAAAGAAATATTTTCAATCACGTCAATGTTATTATTTGCATTTCTCTTTCTTGCAATAGTCTATTGCACGATTGATGATGAAATATCATAGTAATTACATTGTGATGAATGCAATTCATTCTTACGCATATAAATACGTTGCATTTTGCTTTTATTTTTCATCTCAATTTCAAAAGAAAAAATCACGCTTCAAAGCGTTCGTTTCCCGAGATCGACAACCGCTTACTTCGCACCTTTATGAATCGGCAAGAAGTATTCCGTTAACAATACGCGGTGTCACCATACGACTTGATAATTTTTTTAGATTTATCTTGGCTCGTTGGATGGACGCCGCATCTTTTTCTTTTTTCTTCGGATTGACAGGTGCACTTCGATGCCATCCTATTCTCCAAATAGCGGCTACGCGATCGGCTCTTCTGGAGACGCTGGACACTTTTCTGTGTCTATTGTAGTGGAGATTGGATTGTGGTTATTGAAGTGTTACCCTGCCGATCCACTGTTGTGATTTGAATGAGCATGTTCTGATTGCATTTTATTAATTCAAACATGATACTCGTTCCACTTCATTGGATCGGTATGGTAAAACGACGAATAATTTACTTAGTCGGCAATTTTGCTTTGTTGATTGTTACATATTGAATGACGCAATTTAGGGTGAGGGTGAATTATAGGTAGATCCAAGCTGCGATAAATTAAAGATAAAGCACGTATCTACACTCAGTTGAAAAATTTGTTATTTTCCAAGCAAACGCTTTGATAATTCTTAAATTGAATCGGCCGAGATGGAATGTTGCTAGAATCTCTTGGTAAATATAGCATCCCTCACATTATTAGTTACAAGTTCTTCGCATGTGCATTTCTTGTATCATATTGATTATTGTTATTGTCTACGAATATTTGAGCGCCAGCGAAATTTAATCAGATAGCTAATTCGTAAAAATCTCCAAAGACATTGAAACACAACAAAATTTAAAAAAAGACACGATGAATGAACTCTTTTATGTACATTAGAAAGTACGTCACATAAAGAAATTTTTCTCCTTTTTCGTTGTGGTCATAGTGTGTAGGTTGCGAAAAGATTGATACACGAAGTAGCGATACTGTTGTCACTCTCAAATTTTAAATTGTCAACTTCAAACACCGCTGATTACATACAGAATGTTTTGAATGTAAATTGATTCAAAGTTTGGACGATTAAAACTTTCAAAAACAATGAACAGAGTGCAGTGTTAAATAACAAATGGTGTGTGAGGCGTAAGAGAAAATTTATTTATTTATCGAATGTTTTATAATGAATAAGTTAAATTATGTTCAAATCTACATGTATGAGAATCACTGGCAAATAAAAGCGTTGAAACTGGTGCTAAAGCACGTCCTTGTTCTTTACAATGGCACTTCATTCCAAACTCGTGGTGCATTTGTTGCATTGCATTAAAATCTGTATGATCTATTGAAAATATAGAATTGTGTTTGTTGGGCTGCATAAAAGAAAACACCAATTAAATTCTAAAGACTTTATTTGCATGCACTTTTCTGTAGAAAAAAAAATATGTTAAAAGCAAACTAATGACTGTCACCTACATTTGTTTTTGTTTAGCTGTCGTTTTTTTTTGCATTGTTGTTACTTCAGAAAGTAAAAGTAAAAACGACAGAAGGTATGCCAAATCGTAGCGCAGCATTTTTTGGCTATTATGCACCCACATTTACTAATACCGGAAATACAGTAGGTCATTCTAAGTATTTTTGGGAAAAAAACTATTAATATCTAAAACAGCGTGGTTATCCGCCTGACTTACCACCGCAACAGTCACATGCTCCTCGCGAAGTGAATGTACCGTCAAGCACGATTCCTAGTGTTCCATCAACAGCTAAGTAAAGAATTAATAAAAGAAAGATTTCCAGCGATAAAATTATTCTATTTTGAATAGGGGCACTGGAGGAAGCTCTACGTGTGTATCAGCAGTAAAGTTGTTTCTAGTTGCATTACTCGGTGGGGTTATGGCTGCACTAGTTACCATTCCACTCACAATTGCTCTTACCCGTTCCACTGGTAAGTATAAAATGTTATTCTTGTACATTCGAAGAATGTGGATGCCAAAGCTTACATTACTGGCCACAATTTGATTTAAACAGTTTCTTCTAATATGACTATTATCAAGGGGGAAGTGCTGGCTCCCAGCACCAAATTTTACTACAAAGTGCCGAGGGTGCTGAACAGGTGCTAGAGATGTTAGTAGTTGTGAAGAAGGAACAGTAAAATAAAGGTGTGGTATACGACAGGACGACAAAATTTTCTGTTAAACTGATTATTTTCCCTCAATCTTGCTGAATACATTAACTGCACGATCAAAAAGAGGTGTGCCAAATTAAGAACTTGAATTCACTGAAAATCTGCACCTAATTTTATTAGCTTGAGAATCACCATTGAATTCTGATTATTTTCCACGAGTTTATTGTGTATTTTATGAAAACTCAATTTTTAACATCTGGAGTACCCCTCAACGATCGAAAAAACGTTTTGTTATGATTCAAGTGCAAATAGTTAGTTATATTTCGATAAAGTTAAGTTTCCTGATCACAAATATCATATTAGGTTTTAAAATTCATTGGATACTAAGAAAGATCTGAAGCACTCTCGGGAAGACTTAAAAGCAACTATTGGCCCAAAGGCCCATGAATATTCGATTTATACTGCTTGAAAATAGGCCCCTTCGATACAGAATGTTTTTGTCTATCAGAGTATATAAGAATGATTTAGATATTCAAATTTTGTTTTACCGATAGATGCTAAATACCGCTCCGATTGCGTCATACCGTTAGAAATCATGCTATTCTCAATTTTACAAAGTGTAGCTTTTCGAGTTTTACCAGAAAGATTTTCTTACCGAGTACGTAATAGAATGTGCTCTTTCTAATAAAACTGTTTTCAAATAAAACCTCGTTGTAATATGAAGCGTTTTCGCTCCAATACTACTCTTGGAACCGGATTTCTGTCATTTGTGACTGATACTCGATAGTTTCAAACAGATTAATTCCCATTTGACTGAATATAAATATTATATTTGTTTTAAGCACAAAATCTAATTCGGTTCAATTATTTCTACAACTTTTGTTTTCGGTCAGATTTTCACCTCTGGTCCCTGTCATGGATAACGAAAAAATAAACTTTCTCCAAAACCCATGTGGACAATGTTAAAAGTTTCCAAACTTTGACAATCATGTTTGAGATAAAATAGATCAATTAATAATCAATCAAATAGTTGTTTGAATAAAATATTTTGTCTTCATATAATCCTGAAGGGGGACCAGAGGTGAAAATCTGACTGAAAACAAAAGTTGTAGAAATAATTAAACCGAATTAGATTTTGCACTTAAAACAAATATAATATTTATATTCAGTCAAATGGGAACTAATCTGTTTGAAACTATCGAGTATCAGTCACAAATGACAGAAATCCGGTTCCAAGAGTAGTATTGGAGCGAAAACGCTTCATATTACAACGAGGTTTTATTTGAAAACAGTTTTATTAGAAAGAGCACATTCAATTACGGATCCAGTAAGAAAATCTTTCTGGTAAATCTCGAAAAGCTACACTTCATAAGACTGAGAAAAGCAGTATTTGTAACTGTATGACCCGATCGGGGTGATATTTGGAATTTATCGATAGAAAAAACATTGAATACATAAGTCGCTCATATATTCTGATAGAAAAATACATTGTGCATCGAACGGACCTATTTTCAAACAGTATAAATCGAATATTCATAAATCTTTAGGTCATCAACTGTTTTTTAAGGTTCCAAGAGAGTGCTTCATATGTTTCTTATTATTCGATGAAATTCAAAACTGAGACAATACTTGTAATCAGAAAGCTTAGCTTTATGGAAATATAACTATCTATATTAAATCCAGAACAACAAAGTTTTTTCGACCCATGAGGGGGGGGGGGGGGCAAGTGATAAAAATTGATTTTTCATGAAATACACAAAAAATTATGTGCATGTTTTTTTACCCCGGAGTATGACATTTCGTACAATGTTTTTTTATACCTGAGAGAAAGCAGAAGCTGTACAAATGCAATGGTGATAAAATGAAAAGTAAACTTCTGAAAAATAATCAGAGCTCAGTGTTAGTTCTCACACTAATAAAAGAAGGATCAAACTTTTTGATATATCCTTTTGCAATTTGATATACGGTTAATTTCGAAGGTTGATTTTCTTTGTCTGTTGACTTTTTTATTCTGAAATAATCTCATTCAGATTCTGTGAATAATTCAAGAAAAAATTCACCTCTACTATTGAAAATGAAACTAGTTTTCCCGATTCATTTCCATACGACTGAAGTAAATTCCACTATAGAAAAGGTGCTGCAGGTGCTGAGGCACGGAGGGTTCCAAACCTGCACTTGCTCCCTTGACTATTCTTGCAGTGGGACCTTTTAGATCGACACTTTAATTTTTATGTTATATGGTTTCTATTTTCTTTGCGGCAATAGATATTGCTCCAATTTTTAATCGATAGTAAAAGTCGATTAGCTCGAAGTGTGATATTACAATTCATCTATTTTATCACTGGTCAATCAGGTAATAGAAAGAATCGATAATCACGTTTCAATCAATCTTCATTTGACACATCCGTATTGAATAGTATCGCATTACACAGTTCTTTCAAATATCCTACTCCCATGCGCGATGATTAGGTTTTTCAATAGAAATAAATAGGAATTTCTCATATCTGTGAAAATCCTAGATACAACAACGACGTGTACAACATTGATGACAACAACAGTTACAACAACGACCGTGACCACAACAACAACGACGACGACGTCGACAACAACATCAACATCAACAACATCAACAACGACGACTACAAGTACAACGACGACAACAACAACGACGACTACAACAACAACTGTAACCACAACTACAACAACCACAACTAAAACAACGACAACGACAACAAGCACCACCACAAGCACAACTACTACAACTAGTGAGTAATGCTTACGTAGGTAGCGATACAATCCAAAAATGGACCAGGATTTCATATAGGATAGGAATTCTCTTGTATGTAATCTATATGATCGTTTTAATCTCATCGCATTAGATAACAGTTCAAATCGATTTATAGAACATTTTCTTGTCAGTAATGATGAAAATTTTAGTAGTTAACTCGTATATTTTTCACTTATCCTATTGTTATAGCGACTCAATCAACAGCATGTACATTTCCATGTCAATGTGCAGGTGTTGCATCATGGTCCCTGTGGCAAATATATTCAAGCGACACAATTACAATAACCATCAGTACATCGTCTTGTAATTTTACTCGAACCCCTCTATATTTCACCAGTATTGCCGGTACTAGTTCACACTATGGTTTAATAGGCTATGATTCCATTTATTCACCTTCACCGAACTCTTTTACAATATACGCGCGTAATTCGCTTAGTTGGACGTCATCTACAATGATGACTTCTGCTCAGTCTTACTCGTGGGATGTAAACTGGTTTGGCATATACTATTAAAAGTGAGCTTAGTGCACGAATAAGCACTTGACGGAACACGGATAAAAAAATAGCAAAGCTTTATTTCGTTCATCGTCTTAACTTTTTGTCTTTTTAAAATGAGAAACACCCATTTCTTTCAGAATAATCAAATCTTCCAAATGCAGCTATTCAACATAAACTTATAGTGTTCTAACTGTGTCTGGTGGTTTGGTAGGTAGGTTAATGGAAACAAAAGACAAGCTTGCTAATAAACCTAGACTCACATATCTTGATCATGTTTTGGGAGTGTCAACGTGAATTTAGTACCATGCTACTTTGTGTTGAACACACTGAATCATACGAAGCTGATCATTTGGAAATCTTTGTAAAAGATCACTTGAGCATGATATTTAATATCAATAAATAACACTAATGTACAGAGAGAGGTCGAGAACTTCTGACCCCCCCTTCAGAGTTTATAGAGATTTAGCCATCAGCGAGTCTGATGAAAGTTGCGGATTCTCAGCCTGTATAGTTCATCCTATTAGACTAAATATTTACTCGCAAACTTCTGGACTAGTTAGTATTGATACAGGAGAGCAAACTAATAATGTATGAAACAATACATCACGATAAAAATTCGATATAAAAACACAGAAGTGACTGCTCTGCGAAGAATCGAATCTTCTTCCTATCATTATGAGGAAGAAAATCATGATTGTTTGGATCAATACTTGAAGACTAGCTACAGTCATATATTTGTCAATCATCAGAGTTAAAGGTATGGAGAGAATATTCATCAATTGATCTTGATTAACATCATCTAAAAAGTTTCAATCCAAGTTTTATTGATATTTGATTTCGTAAAGTTATTTGAAGATTTTCTTAGCAAATATCAGTTGAAATAACTTTATCTTGGCTTTTTTCTTTAAGTGATCAACAAAAAAACAAAAGCCTTCATTCTTTCTATTCAAGGTACTTTTTATTTTTTTAAAGAAAAATAATGTTATTACTACAATACTTTGCTGCTAAATTAGGATAAATGTCTGTCTAGTTAATCATTTCTCTTAAATTTTCAAAAAAGTGTGATATATTCTGGTATTTGCGTGCAATGTCTTGCGCAATGTCTGTAACATAAAGTGAAATTACAACACGTTCTCTGATTTTTCTTTTTCCTCACTATGCAAAATCGATCTACGATTCCATGATGAAATTGATGTTGCGTAGTGGCAGTATCTCATCTATTTTGTTAGTGTGATTGCAAGGAGATGTAATTATTAGTTGAAAATTAGGTTTTAGGATAAGAATTTCCGATTATAGTTTTTATGAAAAACAAATTCTTTGAATTGAACAAGTCAATTACGGGTGGTAGACGAGTTTTTTGAAATTGTTTAATGTCGAAATCTTAAGAATGGTGGACGTGGGACTCTCGCACACAAAACTGAACTTTAAAGTGGATGTTTTTTCGAGTGCTATTGACCTTCTGGTATATATTTTCATAATGTCAAGGCATGAAAGAGCAGTAGAATGTTTGCAACAAAAACCTATAACCATAATTATATGCTTCGGTGTATCGTCGTGTTGACGAAGGAAAGAAAGAAAAATGTGTGTGCTTGTTCGTTGTTGTGTTTCTTGAATCAATACCATGGAGAGACTGCACACTAAAAGCAAAATTCTTATCGATCTGTTCTTGTTTTAGTCAAAAGTAAGATAATATTTGCAGCTAGGCACGTATTTCACTACGTTCACTTGATCATTTGAATTATTCTCGAAGTACTAACTAGTGATATTCGATGTCGTCATCCGCGGAGACACCCTCCATCCATTGGCCGCCGAAGTTCGCACCTGATCGGTGTAAGACACATGTTAGTAACGAGTTAGAAATGTCGGTATCTGCTACTCATGTTTGGTCTTGGCTTATTCACGCTCGCCAATGGCCCTCCTACTACAACAATGCACAAAATGTTGTCTTTATCACTGACACCGAATCGCCGATACTGAAAGAGAATACTCGCTTCACTTGGCGTACATTCGGCGTGAATCTTGAATCCCAAGTGAGAGAATATGTTGAAAACGAGAGAATCGCCTGGGATGCACGCGGCTCGCTTGGACTCTTGGTCTATCATGCATGGTTGATTGTACCACGACCGGATGGAGGTTGTTGGGTAAGAACAGAGGAGATGCAATTGGGCCTGTTAGCAAGGATGAGCAATACTTTTTTTCCGAATCGAATGTACACTCAGCATCAACGATGGCTCGAACGACTTCAAGACATGGCCAAACAAGGACTTCCATCAGAGAAAGAAATACTTAGTTGATATTCTTCACTAAAGTTCCGATCATCAGTGATTGCAATAGAGTTACTATTTTTAATAATATGTCTGTTAAAGCGATACTTTAAAATTGTTGATTCAATGGCTTAAAACCATAATAAAACTGAATCTATATTCGCTAATTGTGTAATGATGCAAGACTAGAGGTGGATTTGGCTGCTGATTTGTGACGATTTTGGATATCAGAGATGCTTGTGCGGATAGAATTTTCTAAAGAATTGAGAATAATATGAAATAGCAATACAAATCGATTTCGGTGAAGCAGATATGTCTTTTACAGTCAACAGCACCGAGAGAGTTAGTGATAGTTGAGAGAGGAAAAACTTTTCAATAACGAAAAGATGAACTAGAACAAAACGATATAGTACAGACAGTGCCGTAGCCAGGGGGCGGGGTATTGGGCTTGATAGACGTGTATGTTCGAAGCTCCAAGAGGTTGGGTGATTGCAATAATTAAAGTTCATTGATGTTGTTGGGTCAAAATGCTCGATATGTCACTTAACTCTGCTTCTGGAAAATGTGACTGAAAGCTCATCAGTCGCTTTAAGCGTATACAACTATATCGAACGAAAGTGACTGAAGTAATTTCAGTGAAATCGTTACACTTTAACAAGGTAAACAGTGATATCGCTTATATAACTTCGAAATGAAAAAACGTTTACAAATAACGTAGAAAATGTAGATGAACGCGAAGTCAACATATATATGATAGTTTTTCGAGAACAAAGTCAGAAATTTCGAGCAATGACAATGGAATACTCATGGGTGACTTGAAGAGTATATATGCGTATTTAAATTAGCATCAAAGACGCATAGAAACAAATTTTCAGATGTGGTAGGATTATGAAACGGTAAATTAAGGGAAATGTTTGTCATTGTTAAACAAAACAGAACGAATTAAACGCGGTGATAAATTTTAAAAATTGTAGCCCAAGTAATATTCAATTGCCGATTGCTACGCAATGCTTAAAATATCTACGCTGGAAATCGGCCCTTGAGTCAAAAACACCTGGCCACGCCACTGATATGTATAATAAACAGGAAAGAAAGAAAATGATTTAGATTAATCTATATATTTAGTCAGCTAATAGATTGGCTCATTTCTCTCTATATATGAGACAAACTCTACGTATGCGAGTCCGCTATATAATCTCGATGGTATATGTAAGACAGTAGTGTTGACTGTCTATGTGATGAAATGATGATTTTTATGAAACATTCGAACAATTCATATAAATTCGGCAGAAAATAATGTTCAGGGCTTAATAAATTACAGTATGTAATTATAATTAGTGATTGAGAATTGGTTCATATTGAAGATGTCTATATAGACATTAGTCTGTTCATTAGAAGGGAAGAAAATGAAACAACTATATATATATATATGTAAAGGAAAAAATGCACACGTGGTTATATCACATATATGAAGAAAAAAAAACGACGGTCCAGCAGGCAAATCGATACATATAGCTTGCAATCCTATTATAAAGAATAAAACATCTTAATACCCGTTAAAAGCTCTGTACTAGAAGAATATCCTATCATTTATAAAGCACACAGAAAAGATCCTCTAAATTGAACAGATGTCCTTCGGAGTCCATAATACTTATTTTTCTTTTTCTCCGAAATTGAAATAGAAACCATTCCCTGAAATGATTTTATTATTAAATAGAATTCGAAGAATTCTCTGCTAGTCTTATATTCATATAATCCGCTTTATGATTTCTCTGGGAAACGCTAATAGAAAAACAGAAAATGATTGCGGAAAGGAATATAAAGTACGTTTAAATCTCCAATAAACTTATACCTCAGCCACAGTCATTGTGTTCTAAGCACAACTTTATTTATCATATCCCAATCTGTACGTCCTAATCTAGTACGTCTGAATCTTATATGTCTGAATCTAGTACGTCTAAACCAGTATCGATAAATTTTTATGCCCATCCATAAGTATTCCCTCCGCTTAACCCTCACTTGGAATGCTAGAGGCATTACCTGAGACGCACATCAATTGTCAAATTCGAATCAAGTCCGACGTAAGCTCAAGAAAAAAAGAAAAGATAGCGCACAATAATAAGTAATACGATATCATGTATAGAAAAACAATGGGTAGCCACAACAACCCTTTATTTTAGTGTCGCGGCGTGGGGGCGCCCAGCCCTCCCGCAGAGCTGCGACCAACGCTTGTCTCTGTGTACACAGTGGCATCTACCTTTGGGTATCGTGGAGCTCAACATGCAAATTTCGGACGCAGCTGTTTCACAGGTGATGCTAGTTGTATTCTACACGGTGTTGCTAGCGGCTCCGGCAATGTTGCTAGAAGTCCAGGTGTTTTACTAGCATTACAGGTAATGCTACTAGCATATCTAGTGATGTTGCTAGCATCTCAGATGATGTCACTTGCATCCCAGATGATACTGCTAAAATCCCATGGTATCGTTAGGTAGGGTAAGCTAGAAGAGGTGCGAGGATTTTTCTGTATTAATTTAGATGTAAAGATTAAGACGCATTAGATTACGGCGTATAGATTACGACGTATAGATTACGACGTATAGATTACGACGTATAGATTACGACGTATAGATTACGACGTACTATATTTAAACGTACATGTTAGGATGTATAGATTAAGACGTATTAGATTAGAGATTAACCGTAAGGTTTAAGACGTAAATATTTAGATGTACATATTTGGAGATACACATAGATATATACCAGATTAAGGCTCATAGAAAGGGCGTAGACGTATGGCGATCGGAAAAGTTTGAAGCTTTTTTTCTATCGTTTCCCACCGAAACGACAAACCGGATGGACTCCTTCTATTGTTTTTATATAGAATTTACGTTCTATATAATAATGTAGCATTGGAATTCTTAAGATACCCGATGAGATCCTTAAGCAAGATCGAAACGTCGTGTATGCTTTGAATCTATCAAATATTGAGTTTTTAACACACTCACACCCACACTCTTGCCTCTTATCTCCATTCATCTCTTATCTATACGTGCACATATATGTGCGCATAGTTTCTTTCTCTTGCTTCTCTCTGTTCGGCTATTTTTATTGTTCGTCAGTTTGGAGTCTTTTAATAAAGAATAAACAGGTTCCGTAGCTCGCATACCGCTGCATAACATTAGCTTACTCATAAAACCGAAACTCTCAAATTTTCTCTTATTCAATGAAAGAATAATGCAGTGCTATTTAATTGGTTTATTTTGTTATGTTTCGATTTTGTTTATGCAGCAAACTGCGACTAATTGTGAGAAGATTACATGCGTTAGCATACTTAACTCCGCTCCTCCTGTCCATGTTTCCAAGACAAATGTAACCGGCGAAGGAAATGCATGCTGTGCAGTCAGCTCATACGTTTATTATTACGGATCGAGTTGGGTGACCTATGAGCCCTATGATAACTCGACACAGTCGTGCTGCAAAAGCGCTGACTACAGGACAACCTTGTATTACGGCTTCACCAGTACTGTGGCATATGCCGACGCATGCTGCTTGGAGAAGCCATACAATCGCACAAAGAATATAGTCTGCTGCGCTGGCACATTCTATAACACAGCGGCGCATGTATCCTTTACATCGAATATAATTGGAGTAGGCGACGCATGCTGTGGTCCGAATCCTTACTCAACAGGAGCTAAAAAATGCTGCGAAAACTGGTCGACTGGCGACGAATGCTGCGGTTTAGGCTCTTCGAATAATGCATACAACACATCGACACACGTATGCTGCGAAAACTTGATCAGTGGTGAAGGCAACGCATGCTGTGTTATTGACGGCTACTATCACACCTATGATTCGAGAAAAAGTTGTTGCACGCCAGACGAAATCGTTCATGGCATCACTTGCGCAGCGTCAGCTTTAAACAGCGAAATGCCGACTGTGGGCATCATTTATGCGGCAGCTTACTCTATTTTTATTTACTTTAAAAAATATTTCTAAATTTAAACTAAACGGCTATTAACGATGATTAAATCGGATCCCGAAAATAATCAATCAATGCCACTATTGCTATGGCGATATAAGTTAAATTTAAAACGAATAAAATATTCAATATCTGGGGGAAAATGTACTCGTGCGGCAGTGGCCGAGCCAGGATTTTGGACTAGGGCGGACTCAGCACAGTGGGCAGCCAGGCGACCAAATCGATTTTCGAGATTTGAATCCAAATCGTAGCTATTATTGATGGCACTATGGTACTGCATTTAAGTGCAGGGTGTGTCCAACGGATCTCTCCCACGTTTACAAAACATTTCTCCGATTCGGCTGAAACTTTCACAGTTTGTAGAGCAAATGAATCTAAGAACTTCTGCGGAAAAAATTATCCTGGGGTCCCTTGTTTGAAATCGCCACGCGAGCTCTACTTTGACATGAAAAGTCAAATATGTCACTTTTCGGAAACTCACCCCGACGATTTGTTTGACTTATATCTCACGAAAGGAAGCATCTAACCGTATTTTACATTACCCTAGTGTATGCAGAAAAAATGTACTTCACGAGTCCGGACTGCTTCCCACCAGCCTCGAAAATATGTTATCTTGTCAATGTAGTTTCATCGTTAAGTCGTATTGCTCGGCTACGTGCTGAAGCGATCCTGATACAGTTTCACTTGCTCTACAATCCTGCATGTCGTACGTTGCCAGCGTTTTCGAAACGAGAGAAATATTCGATAAATGGTGAAAATGAGTGGTTTTTTCTAATTCGCCTGCGGAATCTGAGAGAGAAAGTCGACTGTTTCTATTGATTGTGCATGCCAAATTACTTTGACGTCGTGAAGAAAAGGAATTCCATCATTTCAGTAGTAAAATGAGGTCTCAAGTTCTAGTTTTCATCGAGATATCCTCACAGTACTTTTGTTCTTCATGATCACCGATTCGTTTTTTACAGAATACGACCATAAACACTAATAGCTGCATTTTCAATCGAAGCGAGCCGAAATAAACATCGAAAACGGTTATTCTGTTCTTTCCTATATGCTGCATGATTTGTGGCTATAGAGATGATTAGCTCGAATGAAACCATTCCTTCAGCCTTTTGTGTACCTCTGGTTGAAAATGATCTGTTTTTGTCAGTTATGCATGCCTTGGGACTGTAGAAACCTTTTCCATCGGTGAATATGACTTTCTTGTTGGCATGTATATGCAGGTTGGCACGAAGTGTCAATGTGATCCTGATCAGAGACCGAAACGAATAACAAAAGTGCCATTCGGATTCGATTCGGCTATTTTGGTTTTTCAAAATTGTTATTCGATTCGATTCGACTCAAATTGGGTTTACAAAACATGGTATTCACTATTACATAGTATTGCGTTGTTTTCAGCCTGCTCTTCTTAAAATGAGAATAGTCTGTCGATCTTCTATAGAAATATGTTGAATATAATATAATTTATAAATATATGCATAAGAATTATTCATTTTTTTCAAGAAAGGCCCGAGATTTGTAACGAAATCTAAACCTTTTTTCGGTTTCTTATAAATATGGTTCCGTAGCTCAAATAACCTCTCGATTCGAATCGAATACCTCTGCATTTGCACCAATACAACCATCCAGGCTTCCATTACAATTTCTGTAACTACCCCTTTGTTAACGAGTACATTCCTAAATTTGTATCTTACCTCTTACATGAATACTCATATGTTAACCTCTTACTCTATATCTAGCCTTTATTCTATATCGATATCCTTAATTTATATCTAAGTGGTGAGTCATTTAGATTTTTGTTTTACAACAATCAAGAGCAGTGTGTGGATATGGATGATCATCAACTGATAAAAAAGAGCAATCCATACCCTAAACAATCAGCAAACTATTTTCTCTTTTCAAGCTCACAATTGTTTTTATTTCTCAGTTGAGATTAACCTAAAATGAGAAAATTTTAATTTATCATTGTACTTACGAATGATTCATTTTGTTTTGAGAAATGTAAATAGACAATATATATTTTTCTATTATTTTGATAGTAATCGGCTTTTGTCGGTTGTGATCCAATGATTGTGAAGTGAAAAAACATGTTTGTTATTATGATAGTTACCGTGGATTTATTTCATGATATAAGGCCGGGGGAAAAAATCGTTTGTGTGATTGGTATCCCTAATGTGAATCTTGTTAACGGACGATACTTGCGCAAGTTAGATGATTCACTTCAAATTAGTTTTCTCTGTATTTTGTTTCGAATTCTATCTCTACGGTCGTACAGTTGCTAATTGTTTCATGCGATAACGCCCATTTTTCGGCCTATGTGGTTGTGAGATAACTTATTCTCTAGGTTTACTGTTTTTCACGGCAAAGACAAGTAAAAAATCGTAAAGAGAACGGTAAAAAATAAATATATAAGTAAAAGAGTATCTAAGAAACAGTGGAAAATGTGCAAAATAGTTTTTGAAGCGTTTGCTATTAGAAATGTCTGAGTTATAAAAGAAAATCTCAAGCTGGAAACGTTTGTATATATTTATATAAGAAAATCTATCATTAAATAGTTCATCTTAGATATATGCAGAAGATTGTGTTAGTCACATGAAACACAATACAGTCGTTTCAGCATTAACAACTTTTACATATTTGACCTTTTATGTAATAGATACAAATGCTAGCACGATTATATTACATTTGATGAAACGTAGACAGTTTTGCATATATATTTGATTTAATATTATTATTAAATAGAAGCATTCTTGGATATATATATAATGTCTAGCCAACATGACTGAGTGGATATGTTGTTCGACACATATTCACAATATACTGTGTTCAAACCTCAGTATCACCAGTTATATAATGACCCTGGACAAATCACTAACGGCTACTTGTTTCGGATGACTCATCCGATAGTGTATTGATTGCATCGCTAGTCAATATACAGAGCAAAAATAACCCCATCATAGATGTCACAATCACGTGATACTTATGATGATCGCCAACCCATATAGGAGAAGCGTTGGACGGGAAGGAGTGCAGATACCATCGTCCGTAAAAAGAAAAAGACGCAAGAAACTAGCGCACGTGAACCCCAGCGCTGGCCCCAACGAGCGATAAGCCTATGGGAGCTATATATATATAATGTCTACATTTTTTAAGTTTTCTTTTGTGCTGCGAAGACTGAGTATAGGATAAAAAGTTAAAAACAATTGATGCAAAAAAGTGGAGAGTAAGAATAACACGAACAACGCGTGTAGCAATGCCACAGTATATAAGTAAAGCGTTTTGCCAACTTTGTAGATAAGCAACGTGGTTTTTTGCTTGTTCCATTTATATTCGAAATACATTGTCTTTAATAAATTCTAAGTACTTCGACTATTTGTTTTTGCTTGAGATATTTAATATTGAAAACAGTGAACTTGATGTAGAATAAGATGAGCAGCGGAAAAATAAGTGATTGGTTTTAACTTTACTCGGCAACAAAAGAAGTAATGACAAAAAGCGCCACTCTACAATTTATGTTAACCAAAAAGGATATAGGAGTGTTTTACGAAACCTCTGATAGAATTGAACTACTATAAGGTTTCGTGTTTCCGATCGAAAACTTTTGAAGTATAGTAAGCACTACGAAACCTTTCAATTTCCGCATGGAACCTTTTTCTTCAGTGTATAATCTAGACGTGGTTTTTGTTTTGTTGTACCGTTGGTTGAAATTGTTGCCATGTTGAGATAGTGATAGATTAACGTAACAAACACGTCTCGTAACATAATTATAGTAGCGAGAATTAATTGGATCATGTTAACTCTGTTTATTACTTAATGTAATTCGATTATGTTGCTCTGTTATATTGACATAAATTATGAGGATGACATATTCAGCTTATTCACTATTCGTGCTGATCTCTCTTAGTGCTCAACTTGCAGGTTCCCGTATTTGATAGATAACTCGATAATATGCGACAACTAAACGCATTTCTCTTTGATATTGCTATGATCAATTAAGAATCTCGTCCATCGCCTAATGATATTCGTCGCATATTTATTCAAAGAGGAGATCTTGTTGGTTGCTATATTGATGATAATTCAAATGAAGAAGTTCGATGCCATGTTTACTCACTACCATGTACCAAGAATATGATAATAATTGTTCGTTCGATTATTTTGAACAATTTCTCATCGGTCCAAATACATGTTTGCCTTGTTTTCAAATAGTATACTACTATATTCAATATGAAGATCTGGTGACTGCGTAACACCTGACAAAATTTTTGACAAGAGATCAATAGTATATGCTCAAAAGAATATCAAAGTATGAATTATCAGCATGATTTTGTTGACTTTTTAGTCTGATCCTTGAGTCAATTTATAATGGACATTCATCACCACGAAAAAACCTAGTTCACTGAAATAGATTCTCAAACGTAAATCGCAATTTTCTATCTATAACTTAAAAGCGAATTTTAATTCTCATATTAAATATTTCATTACAAAATATCCGGATTGAACAATCTCTTAGATCATGCAAATACAGTATTGGTTGAATCTATGGAAACAAATGATGATTTAAATCCCCTATCGTTGTCATCATCATCTTGATTCATAGTCAACTCTTGCACAAATAATTAACAACAATCTAATCAGTCCTGATAAGACAGACTATATCATTTTCAACAGCTTTATACTAATATTTTCTTTTTTCATCGAAAAACCGATGTTTCATATAATTATTCTTTCTTCTCATGTAGTTTTTCTCTTTGTTACTCTTGTTTTTTTCGGTACGATATATATTTCTATCATTACATGTTTCATTCAAATTTTCTTTCAGATCATGTAATTTTTGTTTACTGTTAAAATAATGAAAAGGAAAAATGAA
Organism: Rotaria socialis; assembly: GCA_905331475.1. Taxonomy (NCBI): domain Eukaryota; kingdom Metazoa; phylum Rotifera; class Eurotatoria; order Philodinida; family Philodinidae; genus Rotaria; species Rotaria socialis. Next base: position 3,295 of record CAJNYU010000874.1, on the reverse strand, counting down.
AGGTTTTTCTTGTTGCAAATATTCCTAAAAAAATATACTTTTAATTATTATTCTATGTGTTCTTATTGGTTGATTGGCAACAAGAATACCAAGTGATGATCTTATTTTGTCCTTTTATTTTCGAATGAAATATTTGACAAACAATTAGAAAATAGCCATAAATAAAGCTATTGTAATGATGAAGAGCTATACAGTACTTATTGAAAGTTAAGTATACTACAATCTAAACTCTTTGTCCTGATTGACTGAAAATCATTGTAATCATTAATATTAACTTTTACGCTGACTTTTCATGGTTTCTATGCATAAGTATACGTTATACTATTTTTATCATTAATTTTTAGATGACAACTTAAAATTATCTATGAAACGTTTCTCATACAATTTTTTTTAACTTTAGAATGAGTAACAGATAGAATTGATGCGAAATTTTTAATGGTAGACACGAAGTACATGAGTTAAGCGTATCGCATATAATGTGGAAATAGAATTTGATTAATTCACATAGCTAAAACTGATTGTTGAATTCGATAGTATTGATTACTAACGAAAGATACAGTGTATTTATGGTGATAACCGTTTTCGATCAATGTGAACTATATGTATAAATTTTTCTTCCTATTTTCGAATGAAATGATATTTTAATAGACTTTTTCAACAACAATATCTGATGTCGTCGTATTTCACCTATAATTCACTGATACTTTTCTCTTATGTATAGAAAGTCTTGATTATGAAAAGTTCGTATATTTAAGAGCATACTATGAGTAATTCTTCTATATGAGATCAAATAATCACGAGTTCTTGTTCTCGTCAAAAAACGAAACTTCGAGATTCAAAGGTGATTTGTTTTGATCACAACAACTTCAAACCGAAACAAAGAAAAAATAATAGAAAGACGACTGGAAGAGAAAACAGCTGCATGGTGACGAGCGCATACATGAAAAAACACTGCTTACTTATTGAAAATGGCATGGTTCGTTGATTCAACGAAACAGAAGTAAGTGAGAAGCAAACCGAATAATGTCGTCAATGATAAATACCGTGTACAAGTCATTGCAAGTATAACAGAAAACAATCGTACTCTCTAATACAATTTATTATGTAAGTATATTGTATTTCCAACATTCTTAGACTAATCAAGTTGAAGACAGCGAAATTTAAGAAATATTCGATGTAGAAATGCTAAATGTCCTGCTTTTCAACATAGATTGTTTATAGATAATACAGAAAAATCATAGTGAATGATTTTTAACCGGAAGATATAGGTTTCAATAAAAGATTAAGCGTTTCTAGACATATTTAGCTGTTGAAAGTTTTTCCAAGCATACGTTTAATTTATGAGATGGATATAATTAAATGTTAAATTTATTGCAAAGAAATTTCATTCGAATGGATGGAAACTATCAATTAGTCTTATGATTAAGATATTAGAAATATCACACCATATTGATCATCTCCATTAAAATTAAGAATGGCGAATGTATCAATCACTTGGTAACAATAACAACGATGACTATAGTTTGAACTTTTTAAGGCTTTCTGTATTGACGTCTCGAATTCCATGGATACGATTCCCATGTAAATTTTTTTATTGATTTAACGAAGCATTCTTACGTGAAAAATCATTCAAAATTTCACGACTTAACGATTAAATATGTTGCCTTTTTGGCCGTAAACACGCGTTAAATAAACTTAACGATTATTCACGCGAAAATTCGTTAGCGCAAGTATATGGAATAGTGCTAAGAATTCTTCTTGACTGTTATCAATTTTCTATAGATGATCAATAATTGTAAGCGACAAATACTCCTCAGGTTTTACTTCTTTTATCAGGAAAATTTAGAAAATTAGCTGCAGTTCAATATTTTAGGCATTTCGATAGATAAAAAAGAAAAACTTTCCTAGAGTTATTGTATACACAATAGTAATCATTTTTCTATGTTATCTTATGCCGATTTTATTTGAAACTCAACAAGCTATGACCGATAATATTTCTTTCTTAATTAGCTTAGATTAACTAAGTCCAAAACTTCTTGAGTTTCAAGTAAAATCGACATTAGATAGCATAGGAAAATGATTATTATTGTGTATACAATAACTCTTGGAAAGTTTTTCTTTTTTATCTATCGAAATGTCTAAAATATTGAACTGCAGCTAATTTTCTAAATTTTTCCGATAAAAGAAGTAAAACCTGAGGAGTATTTGTCGCTTACAATTATTGATCATCTATAGAAAATTGATAACAGTCGAAAAGAATTTTCAGCACTACTCCATATACTTGCGCTAACGAATGAAGTAGAAATAGCGAAACTAGAATCTATGTGCAAATGTCAGGAGAAAAGTTAGTTTAGAAATTCACAAGCCAGCACCTAAAATTTGATTCTCTGAGCTTTGGTGGAAAGAAAAATATCGAAAGGAAAACGTCGAAATATAAGGATATCAGAACAAAAATATCGAAATGTCGGAAAACTTCAATATTGAAAAAAATAAGGTGAAGGAAATGGTCCACTGTGTCACGCCTCGTCCGGTGCGATGAACTAGATGGAACTATGCGTCTAAAATTTTTATTAACAGTCATCAACTAATCTATTCACTATTTTTTTATTTTTTATTTTTCATCCGTGACTTAGAAATAAATTTCTCTTCTTTAAAACTAGTAATTTCTTATTTGTTCAATAAAAACTATTAACTCTACTTTGATATTTTTCTGCATCATTTTTATTTTCGACATTTTTACTTTCGACCAAAGTTCAGATTACCTAAATTTTCATCAAAATATTTTACCTATCCTGCATACCTGTCAAAACTCTCTTAATTATTAAAGGGAAATTTTTTTAAAACTTGCTTGTTCATTTTACTAAAGCATTGTTCATTTCGTTTTATTCAGCTCATAGCTGAGCTGTTGACGCACCAACTTTTCTTTCGTTCCTTTCACACCACACGGACTAACAGTCACACTTATCAGCTTAGTACATTTCCTTTCCGAAAATAGATGTCGCTATATTCACCACGCTTGTATGCTATCGTCCATGCTGGGCTTGGACAAAATAAATGTTTACCAAAGTTGTTGATTATTTTGAAGAGTGGGAGAGGCTCAAAATTTGATAGAAAATATCTGATCTTATTTTTCGGCAAAGATTAGATAATAAACGTTAAATTCACGGATTTTCTGAGATTTTTGCCAGAAATTATTATAAAACTTTCAAGAATCTGGCAGATATAAGAAGAATTCTCAAAAAGTCTGACAGGTTTTCAATATTTAGAAGCGATTAGCTCTTCGCACCCCCCCCAC
>CAJNYU010000867.1:0-13678 GCA_905331475.1 Rotaria socialis | reverse complement strand
GTCCTATTTAGAAGAAAACAAAGGTGTAGGTAAAATTTCTTCCTAAGTATTGTCGGGGAATAAAAGTATCACCATCCGATCCAGAATTAAATTCTGCATCGAATGGTCTGGTTTTTATGGGCCGGCAATACTTCTGAGAAGACTTATAGCTGAATCTCTGTTTCATCGTGCTAGCTCCGTCGTGCTAGCTTCACACTGATAAAAATTTTCTGTTACTTATTTCTTATATTTGTAAAAGAAAATTACGAACAAATATAAGAATAAAAACACTTTTTGAACAAAAAAAATTAAATTAACTTTCAAGAACATTATTGTGCACGTCCACGTAGCTCTTTTATTTTACTCAGTATTTTAACTGATGGACCTAATATAATCTTCATATCGTGGCGTAAATCCTCCTTTTCCAATAGTAATAATGCTGTGCCATCAACTTCATTTTTTCGAAAGACTTCAGCAATTGTTTGATTAGTTATTTGTTCAATAAAGTGTCCAACTTGCACAATGGTCCATTTTTTTGGATCACTGGGTAATCCATTATTTTCTTTTTCTATTTCTTCTTCATCATTATCCTGTATTTGATTAATATATTTGGTTGACAAACAAATCGATTGTACAGTATTAGGTATTGTTGTTGTTGTTGACGTGATAACTGATGGGCGAGATGATGAGATCGATGCAGGAAGTATATTTGTTGACGATGTTTTACCTATGAGCAACGATGGATAATATTGTTGTTGTAATAGTGATGAATGTATAGCAGGAGTTATATTCTAGCAATTTTAGAAAATAAATTAATTAGATTTATTATTCTTTCATGAACGTCCAAAAATAAATTTCTCAAAAAAACATCTTACTGTATGATCTATACGATTATTTGAACAATCTGATGAACAATTATTTGAATTTATCCGTATATTATCCATTGATGTCATTATTGTTGGTTCAGGCATTAATAATCTCGTTGATTTAGCACTTTGAATTAGTGAACGACTTTTTATTGGTTTAGTAGCATATTGAATACGTTCATGTAATCTAAAGAAAATAAGAATAAAAATCCAAGTTAAAAAAAGAAACCTTTTGTTTTACTTTGGTCGTCCACGTTTCTTTTGCGATAAATTGGAACTTCTGCTGTATGGATTATAGAGGAAAAAAGTAAGAAAAAAGAGAATAGATCTTTTTACGTAGTGAACTGTTGATGACCATGATAAGGTGTATGTACCACCTGCGAACTTGTATATGAAAGACTATTATCTGCTGTTGTTAAATCATCTAAACTTATTCAAATAAATAAATTCTGTTTCATTTATCAATGTCTTTTTAACTAACAAAATGTGTTATTGTATAATGAATCATTATTTTGATGTATTGGTGATGCATCATTATCTTGTGTCTGTAAATGATATTCATTATAATTTGCTGTTGATATGAATGTTACGGGTAATTGTTGTGGTTCTATCGTTGCTACATTGTTTGTGATAGTATCTAAAAAAAGAATTCTTTTATTTTTAATACAAATTTAAAAAACATTACTTCGTTGTGTATTAAATGATGAATTTGTAGGAACAACAGTAGGTGTCTGTGAAGAATTTTGATATAACTATAAAAATAATCATCTTATTACATAAAATTAAATTAATTCCTTTTTGATTTTACTTGTTCTTCTACAAAAGAAGTAACAGGAGTCGATTGTTGTTGATAAATATTTATTGGCGAATTAGATACTAAAAAAACAACAAAAGATATTATTTCTATTTATTTACAGAGAAGAAATAGATGTTTTCTTTTTGTATTGAATAGTACTTACATATAAAAGAATCTTGATTTGTGGGAAATGAGTATGAAGCAGGTTGATTAGCCATTGAAATACCAGATATAAAAAATGATGCTAACCAAAAAAAAAGATATTAATATATATTTTTATTTCTATGATTTACTTATTTGATTATCTTATTAAACTAAATTTTGCTTGGCTTTGCTTGTTATTTTTACACTTTATTCGATTTTAAATGAAATGAACTGAAGTACACTCACACATGATAGTTTATCTGTTTTATTTTCTTTTCTTTTGCTACTACTATTTAATAGTGAATCGTCTAGACGCTGATAGCTGATAGAAATGATTTTCTTTCGCCAACTTCGTCTTGATCCATTATCAAATCATAATAAACACAGGAAAAGAAAAAAGACAAAAGCTATTATATGTGTGTATGTGAACTTATCTTGTAATATTCTATAATAATGAATTTTGAAATATTCTTCTAATAATTCAAATGAGAAATGCTAAGTAGTAGTTATACATCTTTGAGACATAAATAATATAATCTAGTACTATATTGAAGGGCAAATGGAAACTAGTCGCTTAATAATTGTTATGTGATGAGACCGTGTATGTACTACATACATTGTGATAGCGTACAGAAGAAAGAAAAGATAGATGATTTTTGTTAATTATAAGACGCAATGGTTTAAAAAATACACGATGATAATATCCTAGTGAAAATGATATAAAGCGACTTTTCCTGATTTTTATATGACAAATAAAATTTGTAAAATATTTTCTACAGCATACCAGAGAGACTTATATAAAACTCCCGAAATGCTGTAAACTGACCAAAAGTGTTTATGCTGTTTCATTTCTTTGTGACAATAGCATCAGTGAGCTCATCTACATGTCACAAGCAGACTTGCGTCAAATACGAACCATTGAAATTGCCGAATTTACGTTAACATTTGTTGAGTCGAGTTTGGATACTTTTCCTCGTCATCATCAGTACATTTAGAAACATGATATGATATATAAATGAAGAAGTAAAAAAAATGAACTATGTCTTCTATATATAAGCACTTATATAGCTAAAGCTATTAGTTGAGTTGGTGTTGTTTCTGATTCACGTCGGCCAATTAGAGTATTAACGACCGGTATTATCGAAAAAGAAAAACTGCGGAATCAATAATGCTTACTGGAGATCATATGGCTTTCTAAAAATTGTAGATCATAGATTATAAACTACAAAGACACTTTTCCTAAAGATGTCTAACATATGCGTATATGTGTGCTTCACTACAGCCGAATAGTGAAATTTTCCCTAAAAGTCTTAGGATTTTACATTTAGGTATTTCACATGCTACGATGAATATCAAATGAAAACTAATTATAAAATGTGACACTAATTTATACTCTTATCCCTTTTGTCTACACGGATTCAAAAGTCAGAAACCAGTTTATTGATGATAACATGCTTCAGATCCTTGAAGAATAATCAGTCCATGGCAGATTTCTATAATACATAGTTAATCACTGTATGGACTATATGATAGAAATTCTTGTATCATCTTCTTGTGCTGAATAGCATCATATCCAGGTCGAACAGTCCGGCCTGGAAAGGGCCGGTTCCGAGTAATTCCGTTGATTTTGTGTAAACAGTATTCCGGTTGGAAAATTTTCCGGTGATTTCCGATCAATTCCTGCCGGAAAGCACCGGAACTTGGCAGGAATTCGTCGGAAAAGTCCGGCCGTATTTTTGACCGGAATACTGCTTCCATATTCCAGCGATTTCCCGTGTTTTACTGCAGGATATGGTGACTCTCCCGCATATTCCCTGGAGTATCCTACGGGATCCGGTGGCCGGAATGTTCGACCTGCGTAGTGTAACAACTTCTTTTTATTGTGCTAATTAACAGTTTTCGAAAGCCGAAAACTTCATTTTCTACGAAATCTTTCGACTACGAGAGGCTGTGTGAGCGCAGATAAATAGTATGAAGTACCAGATATATGTACACAACATGTTAAGATGATAACTTGAGTCATTCAAAGAATTGCTCCTGATCCCCCTTTTCTATGCACTGCGCCATGGCCTCCTTGTTTAAAACTATTCACCTTTAATAAAACAATGTACGTCATATTTTAGACGATACAATAAGTTAATTATCTATTCTGATGTCGAGTACAAAAAAACAAGTATTACCATCATTAACCAAAAGCACGAGAAACTATTAATATTCAATATAGATAACTATTAATAAATACATTGTGCAAGTCAGGTGATAATTTTATTTCTTATGACTAATGCATTGCATCGAATCGAGCGGAAATAACATCTAAGGCAACAATGCAGTGGTGAAAAAAAAATCCCTTAGACTGACTATTGGCAAATCAAAAGATTATGACAGCCACAAAGAAGCTAAGTTCAAACAGAATTATCGCCGCATTACATATATAAATATAAATATTTATGAATAGAATTTGGTACACACTGATATTCTCGAACAAAATAGATGTTCTAAATGTATTATATATTGAAACAAAATCAAATTGCTTTAGAGTTTTCAACACTTGATTCCACTAATTTAAGAATGTGAGACTTCAAAAGATGATAAAAGATTTAATTGGCAATTTTATTTTCGTTGATATTTGATGCTAACTCGAAATATTTTTAGGAGCAAAACAATGTTCTCAATTATCACTCCTTCTTTTCCACTTTTGTGATATCATATTATAATTATTATTATTTGTTGCGTAAATAGCAGTTTTGAAGATGTTACACTTTTGCCGCTACATTTCTTTTGTGTTTTATGATCCATATACACCGTGTTTCGTTCATTTACTATCAAGTAAAATAGACTAATCATTATATTTAATGAATCTTTGTTGTTCATGCATTTTCTGAAGAATATTTGTTACACTATTATTGATTATCTATACAATCAATACAGTATAATTTCGGAGTTTACATTTTTTTTGATCGACAATTACCGATACACGCGCTGCTGCATTAGGGAATTAAGTTGATTTAGTTCAAGTAAACAAATTACTGTTTCTATCCAGTGCTGTACCTGAAACTCCTGCATGTACATTCACCAAACGACGAGTATCAAATGAATTTAGTGTTGATCAAGCAGTGTAGTATAATTAGCATCTCTGCGTCAAGTAGATCTATTGCTGAATTATTTAGATGTTCTTAAGCATGTGAAATAATTGTTTTTCTTTAAGGCAATATACATATTAGCACGAGTGGATTTTATTGTTCATACTGTACTTGTTGATGATTGTTTCGTTTTTCTGGCGAATATATTTGGTGAATATATAGATCAACATAGATTTACATCGGATGGATTAGGATCAGCACCTTTTAATGTGACTGTCTAAATTGAGATGATTGTAAAAAAGGAAATAAATACGATATAGGCCGTGTCTTCTTGATTGCGGACGTTTTCTCTTAAGTATAGGGGGAAAAATGTTCGCAATCAAGCTATAGCCATATAGACAATATGTTTTGTTGATTTTATCTGAACGCTGAACGTAATTTTTCTTAATTTGTTTTTGGATTAAAATGTATTCTAACTGTTTAATAAGTAAATGATAAGCTGTTTCTTTTTAATTTATTCAGAAAGAAAAAAAACAAGACAACTGGTGATCTCTTTCCCATATCATTTAATGCATTGAGTCATTCTAAAAGAGAGAGTCATTAAGAGATTATTCCACTAGGATTGACTTCATCAAAATAAAACAACATACACAACAACAACAAAAGAGAAATTAGCTATACCTGCATGCCAATATGATGTTAATTTCATTTTTTTTTAATTTTAATTTTATCAAAGTATAATCTTGCTTATAACGACAGAAATGAACAAAGAAAACGTTTATAGTATATCAAAAATCTTTCTCTTTGCTTGATTAATATGCATCGTCATCCGATAAAAAAATCTGAATGATGTGAGCTATTTTGATCTGAAAGAAAATGGTTAGTAAACTGTGGATCAAACATGAATAATATTCATGAAGTAAGGAAGATGTCATGAAAATTAAAAAAACAATATACCGCAAGCAATTGAATAAGTCAACAGCTTCCGAAGATTTCTTTACAATGTTATTATGAATTTTAATATTTATTTCAGTTAAAATACAAAGATAGAATCAAAAGCAGAAGATCTAAATGAATATGAAGGATAATTATTCTGATATACAGTTCTCTTCTACTAAAGTCAGAGTGTGTTATTTTCCTGTCAAAAGATAAATCTAATTATTCGAATAAATATAATTCGGTATCTTTCGAATGGTAATATAGATAATAAAACATAATATTGAGAATAATAATAAGTTAAATTACATCATAATTAATCCTTAATGGATAAATAAATGTACTTTTAATACCAGATATTTCAATATGCATTGTAATGTGTGTGTGCATCTCTTTTTCTATTCACAATATTGACAAGAATGTATGCACATGCAAACATGCCATTGATTTAGAAATTAATTTCTATTCAACTAACAGTAACATATATATATTCAATTCTTATAAGCAAACGAGATTTTCAAAATATTTAAATACCCTCATCTTATGACAAAAGCTAAACATTTTTTTTTCATCATCTTTTTTCCTATATTTGTATTAAATACTGTATAACAAATATAATATTAACAAAAGCAAACGCTTTTTGCATAAAATGAAAAGAAAATAATGAAATTAAGAAAATGTTTTTGTGCGTTTACGTAAATTTTTAATTTTATTCAATATGTTTATTGTTGGGCCTAATTTAATTTTCATATCATACAATAGATCATTTTTTGTTAATAATAGTAGAGCTTCTCCATCAATTTCACTTTTTAAAAAAACTTGAGCGATTGTATGATTTGTTAAATGTCCAATAAATTTTCCAACTTGAAAAATTGTCCATTCATTTGGATCAATGAGTAAACTATCATTTTCTTCTTCTTCCTCTTCATTTGAAATATCGACTTTTTTCAAATTATCATCAATATGATCATTTGGAAATGTTTGGCAATTTCCACATTTAACAAAGTGATCTTCATTATGAACAATAGCATCACTATTTGGTTTTTGATTAAAAGATTTGATTGAAGAAAAAATTGATGATCGTACAACATTAGGTACTGTTGTTGTGGCTGACGTAATAATTAATGGACGAGGAGTACTTGTTCTAGGAGATGATGTTGAAGTAATTCTTCTTTGGTTTTTATCTGTATCAGCTAATAAAGAAATATGCCGAGGAAAACCTTCAAATGTTGATGATGGAATTCGTTGATTTAAATAAATCGATAAAGAACAATCATTTTTATATGAATGTAAATTATTAAATGATGTCATTGTTGTTGCTAATTCTGTGTCTTGAATCGGTGAACCACTTTTAATTCGTTTATTCATAAATGACTGATGTTCACACGATCTAATGAAATAAAGAAACAAAAAAATCAATTTCAAATAAAAAAAGCTTTAGTACTACCTTGATCGTTGACGTTTCTTGATTGATAAGCTTACAATAATATAATGCAAGAAATAAAATGAGAGAACATAGATTATATTAATGCTTTACCTGTTGAATCTTTGATAATTATGATTAGATGTTTGCGAAAAAGAAGGATGATCGTCTGCTTCTTCTGCTGTTGAATAATCTAAACCTATTCAAATAACTGTATTTAGTTATATTTTTGAATCTTTTAATAACTAACTAGAGATATCATCTAATGATGAATCATTAACATTATGCATTGGTGATGTACCACTATCATGTTTTGGTAAAGTATATCCATGATAAATTGATGTTGAAGGTAATTGTGTTTTACCTGTTGATTGTTGTGTTCTTATCGTTGTTGAGTTATCTGTAAGAAGAAAAAAATCGAAGAAATGTTTTGATTTTTAATCAAAATGAAAATAATTTACCTCGTTGCATATCAAACGATGAACTTGCATGAATAGTAGTAACTGATTGTAAAGAATTTTCATGCAGCTAACAGAATAATCATATTAATTATATATCAAAGAAAAGTTTTCTTTTTAGTTTTACCTGTTGTGTGATAAAAGTAATGGGAGTTTGTTGTTGTCGAAGAGTATTTATTGGTGAAAGATTCGATACTAATAAAAAGTACAACGAAAGATATTTGTATTTCTTCATTTCTTTTTCTTTAAGGGGACTCCCCCCTCAGAAAAAATTTTCCACGTAGAATGATGGTCCGTTTGAGTCGAAATTTTCAGGAATGAGTGATCTTAGTAAGATATGGTTCTGGTAAAATTTTCAGCTCTATAGATCGTACTAGACCGAATTTCCAGCTGATTCATAGGTCATTTTTGGCGTTCAGGAGAATTTTTATAACTCCGTCACAATACAAGATATAGAGCACGGGGTAGTTTCAAATTAAAGCTAATGTCGGTACGCAACTTTTCATCAACCAGAATTTTTAAATTTCCTATTGTTCATTTTTTATGAATATTTTACTAGATATGTCTTAAAAAGCAGTGATCTGACGACAGTAAATTCCACTTTTCTTAGCCCAGGAGTCGATTTAAAAAAAATGGTTGAGGAAAAGTTTCCTCTCACTGAGCCCTTTAAAACAAAAAAAATATTGGATATAGCTTGAACCATGTGGGAGTTATTTCAATTTTCCTGTCTGAAAACCATTTCAAAAAATCGCAAAAAATTCTCGAAAAACATGGTAGTAGCGCGCATATTTCCCTCATAAGTCTGTCAAAATCTGATCATTTTTCAAAAACCCATATATATTCTGAAAGAGGAATCTTCAGCGCATCTTCCTATGTTAAAAACTCATTTTCCAATTTTTTTCGAAAAATTGACTTTTATGAGGGGGAGGGCCTTAAACAGATCAAATAGATATCCGTTGTTTGATCTCAAGGTACTTACGTTTGAAAGAATCTTCATTTGTTTCAAATGAAAGAAAAATAGGTTGATTACTGATTGAAGCTCCAGGCAAATGTATTGCTTGAAGAATTTGATCAGCTTGATTTCGAAATATGACATGTTTTTGAGCATAATTAGGTACTTTAGCAAGCTGAATGAAAGGTTTTTTTCTAGATTGAAAAGATGAAAAATGCCACTTACTTGAAATTGATTACCATCGGCAACTAAATATACGCTAAATCGTTGAGATCGATCAATAGCAAATGGATTGACAAGTTGTCTATCTGAATAATAAGATAATAGATTAATTGTTTTTCTCATTGATTAAATGATTTACTTATTGAAAGACGATGTGGAACAAATGATGCTAAGCAAATAGAAAAGAGATGAATATATGTTTCTATTTCTATGACTTACCCATTTGATTGCCTAGTGAAACAGACTTCCGTACTTGTGATAATATAGTTAATGGTTTATTAATAGATGATCGAATAAATAATGTCCTTAATTTAGGTGTTGTTCGACTTGTTTGTTACAATGCTACACTTGAAATAAGTGTTTCTAATGAAAATCTAAAACAGAATATTTTCTTACATTTTCCTTATTTTAGTAAATATACAAGAAGTAAATTTCTCTCAATCGAAAAATACAGAAACTAATGTGCATGTTTTTCTTTAATGAACCGTGTAGATTGACTTCGTAAACGAATAAGTAGTAAATACACGTAGAATTTAAACATTTGTTGTGTTTAGAAGAAAATGAGAAAAAACAAAAACAAAAACAAAAACAAAAGTTTATATAACAAATATAATCTTTCATTTAAAACGATAGACTGCATTTAAGGGTCTGCAATCAAAATGCAAATTTCTTTAGCTTTATTTTTTTCTGATCAAATAGCAAAACAGAATCTATCCTTCAGAATCAGCAGATATTCTATATGCATTTTGCTTTTGATTGATACATTTGCTATCCAAAATACAGATTACTATTAGCATCTTTCTATGTGATCCTCAAAATTGAAATAATCGTCCAACAAAAATCAATTTCATATAACAGATTCAGTTTATTTTTTCTATCGAAATAATACTTTTATTTTTGGACTAAAGCGCATTCAGTCTGTTTAATGCATAAAACAATGTACTTAGTTTCTTTGTCGTTTATTGAAAAAGAAAAAGCCATTTAATCTGTTTAATCATTTCTCTCTATACCTGTTCGTCGATTGACCAATACCAAAAGCTGATCATTCACATTGAAAGACACAAAGAATATTCATTGCTACAAATCAGAGACAATTACAGAAGAATCTATCCAATTGTCGGATGAGATAAGGTTTAATTGAATTTCTGTCAGATCTTAATAAAATCTCATCAAAATTTCATAAAATCCGCTTGAATTCTATAGGAAAATTATCGGGAATCCAACGATGGAATGATATTCGAATCCTATCATCAGGGACTTGAGCTACTTAGGTCAATATTCATTGTTTGTGTGTCAAATATATTGATGCTCAATGTTGAGTATTAGTTATATTGATACGGATGATAAGCGACGTGAAAACTTTGAGTCAAAACATTTAACTTACTTATTTGAATTCTCTTTTTGTAACTTACTCTTCACTTGCTTTTATGAGTATGACTATAAGTGAATTGATATTCCTATATATATATATATATAGACGTTCTTATCCGCGGACGTGTTTCTTATACACTTTCATGTCTTCTTCGTTGAAGACATATTTTACTCATTGGAAGAAAATAATGTCGATAAAGCAGAATTGAAGACAGAACGGAAAAACATTATTGGATAAAAAGCATACCCACACCCTAACTCGTCAATTGTCGATGCATATCTCGAATGACATAGAGTATTATTACTCAATTACTAAACGTAATACCACCACCACCACCACTATATTTGAATAGTCGTATTCTCGGCTATATGTTATGTTCGAAAGTGAGAAGCTTGACCAACGCACCGTTACAGTAGATTTTCATTAAACCTATGAAACAACTCAATGACAATAAAGAAGAAATGAATCGAAAACCGGAGCAATAATAATTGCTGTATTCAGTTTTATATATACCTACGTACTCGACGCTACATCAATCTCATTGTTCTCAAATCATATCGTACACATGAAGAATTTGACGGTTATGTTTGTTTGTAGAAGTACATCTGACAGTTTAGTGATCTTAAGGCTCCCCTCCTCAAAAAAAGTCAATTTTCGTCAAAAATTGAAAATTGAGATAACACCATGGGGTGATAGTCCATGTTCTGCTCTTTCAGAATCACTATAGTTTTTTTTTCCAAAGACCATTTTTTGACCGAAATTTTTAGTGATCTTTGAGAGGTCCTCTATGTCAAAAAACGGCAGTATAATTAGGTCTTTGATCTCTAATGACTGATTAATTAATTAATTAAGCGCTCAGCGTGTGCAGAATTAAAAGTTACGTACGAAAGTTAGGTCAGTTTCTTCAAAAAACGCGTGAAAATTGCAGAAAATTTTAAAAAGCAGCAGGAACTTTGAAAAAATGTTTTTATGTTTTTCTCAAAATCATGCTTTTCCATTTTCCATCCAATTTCTCATACCTTCAACTATGTTTCTTCGGATTTTTCTTTTTACCATTCGATAGAGCATGCAAAGACGCAGGACATGACGTGCTCTGATTTTTGAAAAAGCTTTTTTTTTATGCCGAAAAAATATCGCCTACAAAATTTACTTGCAGTATTTTAGGCGTTTTTCAAGAAATTTGAATTCTGGAAACTTTTTCGGCTTACAGAAAGGACTTTTTAAAAATCCGAGCACGTCATGCCCTGCATGTTTGCATGCTCTATCGCATGGTAAAAAACATTTTTGAAAAAACATAGTTGAAGGCATGAGAAATTGGATGGAAAATGGGTCATTTTTAACCAGTGTTCACTTTATAACTCCCTTAAACTTGTATATTTCGAGCTGAAATTTTTATCGTAGACTACCCGCTATAGTCCCAACATATCCTGAAAATTGCAGCCGATTTGGACTTTCTTTGGCGAAAATCGACCTTTGAGGGGGGAGCCTTAATACCGTGCCACACCGAGCATTTATCATTTCTAGCCATCTTACGAGGGAAGGTTCCCAAGTGTAACTCACCGATCAAGCTCATATTTTGGCTACAAGTAGGACCTGATGAGACTAGTATAACCCTAAAATGGTTCGTCCCCATACACTGTTCTTCCCGAGTTATGGCTGTTTTACCGTATTTTCGACCCCTGGAAAGAGATTCGTGGGAGGATCGAATGACAGAATTTTTCCTCATGGATAGATCTCCTACTCATTAGAATGCCCTAAAAATTTCACCCAAAAAGAATGTTTTCTTCTCAAAATATTCAGTACCTAAAAACGATCCTACGTGCTCAGGTTGATCAAAACGGACTCGTTTACGGTCTGTTTGTCGACGGTAAACAATGTCAAAACGGTATCTTTACGACAGTAAATAGGCCGTATTTGCCCGTAATACCTGGCGCAGTAATACGGCACCGTAAGCGGGACTGAATTTGCATGGTTTACGGCTGTTTGTGCTCCGTACTCTCATGATAATACGGTCCGTATTACTGCGCCAGATATTACGGCAAAATTTCGCTCGTAAAATAGTCGTAAAGTAACCGTCAATGGCTGATACGGACCGTACTGTTCGACCTGGATGACAAGAAAAGGTAAGAAAACCGAGTTTTTTGGGTATTCAATATTTCGAGAAGAAAACATTCTTTTTGGGTGAAATGTTTAGGGCATTCTAATGACTTGGAGACATATTCATGGGCAAAATTTCAGCACTAGTACAATTCGTCGCGATCAGTTCGTCGCATATATAGGGGAGGATACATTAATTGAATTAAGATATTTAGTGTAGAATGTTATTGAATTAATCACTCCGATAAATGTTTTTCTTCAGAGAATAATGGCTCTTTCTTGATAATTCTTTTTTTTTAACAATAGAGATGTGAATTTACAGATTTTTTAAAATTAAATTAACTAGAATTTAAATTACAAAAACTCGATGGAATTGAGTTAAAAATGAATTGAAGTTTTTCTAGCATGAAAATTAAAACTATATAGAAATAGTTCAATCTTCCATATTACAGAGATAATTGACAACACATATTTCTTAACACAATTTGTAGACGAAATACAACTTCTATTTGTAGAAAATTGAAAAAAGGTTTGAAATATTCAATAAAGTCTAAACCAATCTTGATCATTTATTTCTTAAAATCTTTCTAATTTAAATTTCAATAATTTTAACTTTAATTTTCAATTTTAATTCTTATAAGGGTTTAAAAATGTATTCCTCCATCCAATAATTATTTTAAATTTCAATCTTCGGAGCATAAACGTGAAGCCTACTTTGAAAATCTTTGAACCGCTTTATCCACTAACTAAGCATCTTTACGTATCACAGAAAACTGTCCCAGACAGTACTGAACGAATTATATTCTTAAAAAAAGTGAAATTTGCTTTTATTGATTTCTTATTTTAGGTGAGGATTTCATCAGAATTTATCCCCTTAAAGGACTAGAATCCTATTTATCATCAGACTCTTTGTATTTTAAGAGAAAATGCTTTAAGAAATCTTTTTAGAAGTAAATTATTTCTTTTTTCGAAGCTCATCTTCTATTCCTCATGTACATCTAACAGTTCAATGGTAGGTTCCCGTTTCGTCGAAACATTTATTGATTTTTCGGTTTCGTCGAAAAAGGAGGAGTGGCGGTAAGGCTATTTTCGGCCCAAAATATTTTCAAGATCTAATTATATGGTGATGGTCAGGCTCATGTGAGCTATAAATTCCGCAGGTTCATTTGCCTCGAAATTACTTCCGAGTTTCGGACCCCTGTACCCCCCCCCCCTCAGGGTTTTGAAAAAATTTTTTTTTACAATTTAATTTTTCAAAGTAATTATTATTATCAAGTTGGCTGTGCTGATTACGAATATCGCTATTTAAAAATTCAGACATGTACTACTGCAGTAGTACATGTCTGAATTTTT
>CAJNYU010000866.1:0-39585 GCA_905331475.1 Rotaria socialis | reverse complement strand
ATAATTTGACTTTGCAAAGTACACAATCACGCACAGCTGCAACCATAAGTGATGAACGTTACATGTAGAAATTCAAATTTGAGTGAAATAGACATACAGATCTCACGAACTATTTCGAAATCCAATCAACTTTTTGACGTTTTGACTAGTTATTTCAACAATTGAATTGCTGAATTCAGAAATATTTTATCAATTCATGTTAGTATCATTCTTTCAAATCATAGTTCATTTTGTTTTAAATTAAACGTCTAATGCTATTCAACCGTTGATAAATCCTCGCTTGCTCATTTGCTTCAGTCAAGGCTGTCGTAGTATTTCGATAATAATGGACTAAAGATTAAAATATGAGTGAGGGTGTAAATTTGACTCTTCTATTGTTCATACCGACACATACACACTCCCGTCTTCCTTCTCCTATCTTGGCCGTGTCACTACTCATACTGCACATTTTGACAACGAATAAAGCTGCTCGATCGAGAGAATCTGTATTAGCAAGACAACAAATCACAGAAAAATCATAAAGGCACATAATTGTGAACACACAACATAAAAATTATATTGATTCGCTGAAATGGACGATATAGTTTGATTTATCAGTAGAATTCAATGGCCATCGTATTCCAACTTCAAAGGTTATTGATTATTTGGATCTTTTACTTGTTCATGCTGGCTTGGCGGATATTGCGTTTATGAGGATGCTAGAGAAACTATCTTTCGTTATGGTCCAAATCTAGAATATTTCTTCTCCTACCTGTTGATTATGGTAGTGGCACTCGTTCTCCATGAGAATACTTGATTTTATGATCTGTCTCGTTTTTGTATACACAGCTTTGCTGATTCCGACATGGAACAAGATAATCGGATAAATCGGAATGACGGTACTGGGCACGATGAATCGGATCTCCTCGTTTATTACATGTTGTATTGTACTTGCATTTGGGTACTGAATGCTGAATATGCTCAAGATGGGGGTGATCAGGCATATTTCGACATATTTCAGAAAAGCGACAAGGATGAGAGTATTTTTCATTGTGCTCTTTGACTGAGTATTGCAATAGACAGCTGACAGAATCAGAACATGGCTTTCGTATTGATGTCTCACTACTGAAGATGTGTTTTACTTGGTTCCAGATTGATTTTGGTGGCGATTGTTCCTTCGCTGGATTGAAATGTGAAGCGACAACTGGAATATTTTCTAACGTTGATGGCACTGCTGTATTGTCACTTTTGAATGTTTTATCAAAAGATGGATGATATTCTGGAATAGGCTGATGTCTAATGACTAAGTTTCGTACTGGCACTATCCGAGCACCCGCACTAATATAAATATAATCAAGCTTGGACAAGTCAAGTTCAGATTGCTCGAATACATAGTTAATTGTCTGATGATTATAAATGCTGTTCGACCCAGCATGTGTCAATATGACCTCTTTACTTTTTAATTTAATAATGAGAGTAAGTAATGTAGTCATCAGTGTTACAACCACGATGGAATGAATTTGACATAGCTTTCATAAGTTTATGATCTTGCATGATCATATCGTGATAATATGGACGAAAATTAGTAACATACGAATACGATTCGTGATAGGTAACATCATTATGGGTGAGAGGGGTGTCGGCAATATAGCATGTGAGACATTGTAGCCCGGTTTGTTCAGTAGTTGGATCGATGAATGCATTAGATACAGTCAGCATCATGTCACCACCCATTGCTTGCCAATAAATAAATGTTATATCACTTTCACCTTGTTGCTCTTGGTATTGACGATACGATTGTAAAATGGTCATAGGTATGGCAACTTGATGTTCAAACTTACTAGCAGGTAGCGTTATAAGGGTACCTTGAGGAGAATGGAAACTGCTACCAGTAATCATCTTCATGATTTCGTCGGTCACGTATTTTTGATAAGGGACACGAGTTGAGTCCAGTTGGTTCAGAGCGTTGAGATCAACTATGTGCGATGTAATGGTAAGGCGGTCATGGAAAGTTTTTTTTAGCTAGTTGCTGCGCAGATGGTGTCAACGAATGAAACACAGTTGTAGGCATATAAATGCGATCGATGTAGTCCAAAGGTATTAGTTGTGGTAAGTGCATTTCGAACACTTGATGAGAGTCGATAGTCACCCATCGGTGTTGAATATCTTTGAGATCGACATTCATTGTCTTTTTTTGTTGACCGGTCAGTGCCATCAACTCAATAGCAGCTGCCTCTTCGTAGCCTGGTACAGAACAATGCAGTTTGTTCCAATGAAATTGCTGGATTCGATCCATATCTGAACCTGGATCTTTGAGCCATGGTCTCATTTTATATGCATTGGTGCTAGCACCGAATGTAGTTGCTGCTTGAATCGAAAAGTTAGAGTCCGGATGGTACATGAGCTCACGCTTAAAAATGATAAAAATATCGCCATAATAATGTCCCAAATGGGGACCCATAATGCTAAAAACATGTTTGTTAGTGCCCAGTGCCTGATCGGGTGCGTGACCAATACCCAACGGATTTGAGTGTAGCTGGAGAGAAGCTTGTGCAATTTGTGTGGCATGTGTCCGAATAGTTGTAATTTCATCTGCTGTGAGAAGCAATTTCAGTTGTAATTCTTTCGTATTGGCCACAGATGTCTGTTGATCATGGTTTGGTGAGTGATGAACAGTGCCAGGAACATGCGGATTTGGAACTCCAGAAAATCGCCTCGGCAGAAGTAGGCTTTTCGGAGCAGCCTTGTCGAATTCGATTGCCACTAACGCTCGAATAAAATCTCTACCGTGATTTTGCAACGCTTGGTTGCTGTGGTGATCGAGTATTCGTCGGACTTCATTATGCTGTTCGATAGCATTAGCCACAAATTGTGCTTCACTTAACAAATTCATATAATCTCGGCTCATGGTATGACCATGGACAAGAATCGATTCGAAAATGACTTTGTTACATCGATGGATAGGCTGCAACGCAAGAATCCATTCGATGAGTTGTTGTGGGATGGCCATCTTCGGTTCTTTCCATTTTTCAGCTTCAGCATAGGCACGAACTGTGTTTATCATTGTATATTGATTGCGTACAAAGTTAACACGCTTATTGAGACCGAAATAGCGTACAACTCCGATATGATTGTAATTGCCAGCATGACGAAAGCGTATTAGGTGATCATGATTCGTTCGAGAGTAGCATTCAGACCCAGCATATTTACATAAGTATCGAATATCAGGTAATTTTGGATGGGTGAACGAATTGAGATGCTCTTCGTCGATCATTTTGGAGCACTTGTCCCAGTCAGGACACGTTTTTCGCGCAATGTGAATCGAAGTGTAAGAATGCAGCTTGGATGTATCTGTGCATTGTCGTCCGAATGGACAAACGTGTGAGAAGGTGATACAATGTTCTTCAACTTCTGGTCTGGTCTTTGCAGAAGGGTCCTTTTTTGCCTGCAAAAAGTCACTATAATACCGACATGAGAATGGTGTTGAAGGACACGGCTGATAGAATGGATGTAACTGATCGTTGAAGTGTTCTTGATCGTGAAAATTGACACAAAAGGTGCCAAATTCACAGGTGATCTTGCAATGACGATAAGAACGGCAATGTTCTGGGTCACGTTTAAGAAATAGCAAACATTTTATAGGGCCAGTTTTGCACCTCGGTAAATGACGATAATGAAACAAGTGATCTTTACTTGTGTCCAGACATTCACTATTAGCAGGACAAAACTCTGGATGTTCATATTGACGAGAATGCTTCTCGTCTGTAATATGTAGACATTCACCACCATGTTGACATTTTTTACGATGAATAAAGAAGCTCCGATGCATTCCGTCGGCGAGGAATTGTTCACATGCGCCATGTTGAGGACATAATGGTGGATGAGAGTATGCTTGACAATGCTGCACATCACCCAAATCATAACATTCGGCTCTATATTGGCATGGAGGCAAGCCAAATATGTATACGTCATCTATGATCATGTTTTCTTGATCTTTACCTGTGATTTTAAAGGGTCCACTGGCCATGCCAACACATAGTTCATGAGTTGTTGCATTCACACGAAATCCATCAAGTATGCGCTTGAATGGAAGATAGTTTCCATCAGGATTATGCTGGTTGCCCGTGTTGTGATCGTCAACAATAGCAAAATGAATTGTCTTGAAATAGCCAGCATATTGTTGGATAACTGATTTGAAGATTGAAGCCATATGAGTAGGTGGATTCTTGAATGCACCACAACCGAGAGCCGAGAGGATGAGGCAATCATGTTGGTGATGATAAGCCATGACGAAGAGAGATTCAATTTTCTTTCGCGTGCCCATTGCATTTTTGTCTGTGAGTAATCTTGTATCATTTCGTTTCCATTCTGGCTGTTTATAGGCGGCCAGAGCGATAGAACGAACATCATAAAGAGGCTGTTCGAGGTACGCATATCATGTGTCTTCTGTATTACGAAATACAGTAATGCCAGATGTATAAATTGCACCGAATTCATCCATTGGATACATGCTCTCATTAGCTCTCAGCATTTGTTCTTCACCCTTAGCTGTGCACCAATAGCGTTCAGGTTGTTTAGTGTCATCGAGTTCTGCGTCAAGACTAAGATAATAGTTAGATCGTCGAAATAGATTCTCTTCTTGCGCCCCAGCTCCTTGTCGGTACCCACCACCAGGTGTTGTTGCATTAGCCATATTGAGTAGCACTGGTCGACTTTTGTCTGCTGCTAATTTTTCATAAACAAGCAAACAATCATTGTTCACTACCTCCACTGTTGTAAATTGGTATGGAGATTTAAGAACAGATTTCATCCCTTTACTGAGTGGCAGTTTTGATCGATGATTGTAGGCTATGGTTTTCAACTGCTCAAACTTCAATTTGATCTCCTTTTTATTGCCGCCAGTTTCTACAGTATAACTTTTGTTATGAATCACACCGATCGTGTTGAGCATCGTTGTAACGCGTAGCAGATGCCTTTTTCGATCACTCTGTTGATCACGCACACCTTTAACACGTTCGAATTGTTCGAGCCAATGTTGAGCATTCCATTTGTATTTGAAGATGGGATGTTCCGGAGTAACCACGAATTGTTTGATGTCAGGTCTTTTTATGTCGAGCATTTCCATTTCGTACCAGTTGTCGGCATTTATCTCGATATTTTTTGGATCGTTTAGAATGACTGTAAATGGATCGATGGTCATCGCAGGACAGTCATGCACACGTAGTGCACCCACAGTTAAGCATTGATCATATACAGATTTATCATTGAGTTCGATAATGAGCTTTTCATCTATCTTTGTATGTTTAGTGACAGCATTTTGAAATTGCCTGTGTTGAGTGATGAGATTAATTGGGACAGAAGAAGACACCGGATGGACGACAACACGAAAAGCGAGTTGCGACTTTTTGGGAAAAACTTGACTGTTGAAAGACAGATAGTCTATATTTATCCACTTACGAGCTGCGTTGGCTGCTAGTATGATAGCACTCGATGCTTCCTTGTTATACTGAACATATAGTGTTTGTTGGTCGTACTGACCGCCAATATGTGTATTAATCGCCGTGGTAATCTGAGTGGTGGTGATATTCTCTGGTAGATCTTCGACAAAACTGCAGTCAGCTCGTAGGTAAACATTCGCAAATTGTTCATTCACTTTAAATATATCGAGTGTTCGTATAGCGAGAAGTTCATCGAGAGAGCGAGATGTTATTTTGAATATGTTTGGAAATAGTGCAGAAATTTGTTCACATGCCGGTAGCTGAGGCGATTTACTTAGTTGTGCCCAACGGCGAGCAACTTCGACGGCGATTTCTGTTTGTTTCTTTTTTTGATCAAAAACTAAATAGGAAACGAGTTCAAGTTGTCTAACGAACGAAATAATGATATTTTTCTTAGGATCAAGAACAGTCGATTGCACTGTATTTAGAAGAGCATCTTTCTCAGTGGTATTGGACACATATACAATGCCGACTCCGATGCTAGAATGACATGTGACTTTGTTGACTTTAATATGGTGATTGCTATTTAAACGTAAGTCGATCATTTGCTCCAACTCTGCAGCATTTATATCAGCCGGTAGATCAGGAGTGTAGACAACATATTTCAACACAGTTCCTATGATTGTCGATGTCGGCTGTGGAGTAGCCGGGAAAGACACTGGTTTTACGGAATCTGTATGCATTACTTGGCGGCGCCTTTCGGGGCGTGTTCCTTCATGACAGATTATACAACGCTTGTCATCATTTATATTGAAAAACGTACAAACTTGGCACTCCCATTCGGTAGGTAGCTGATCTGGACACTGCTGTACTTGTTCTGTCAGTTGGCGGGAGTTTATGTCGACTCTTGAAGGTGGCAGCGACGTCTCAAGACATTTGAGAGAAGCAGACGCTGATGTATACGAAGGTACAGATATTGACAAAGTAGGGACAGGCGGCTGCATCTGTTGACCACTGGGCGCATCAGCACGATAGCTTGAATCAGATACTGATTGATCGGTATTATATGCTAACGGCGTACGAGGCGTCTCACACACATCGCATAGGGTTGCATGAGGTGTATTAATCAATGTACATTTTTTACAAGCCCAACTAGTGAATGAAGAGTTTTCCTGCTCGTCGTGTCTTACCATCGATGTTACTGTTTTTGGTTTCATAAGCTAAATAAAGACAAAAGGGTGTAAGATTTGGCTATCTCTTGCCTAGTGCAATGGTGGTAAATAAAAAGGCATAGAATGCTTCTTTTCAATTTCAATATCATGTGGATTAATACCATCGATATTTGGTGCTTTAGATTGCTCTTTACAATGGAAGAACAATTTGTTGCGTTATTATTTACTGATCTGATTCAATTCTTGTACCCATCGATAATTTGAAAATGGTTATTTCAGCCCTATAAAATTTTGACAGATGAGATAAAAAGATCTTCTCTTGCTTATCGTGACCATTTTGTACGGTTGCGAGAAAATTTTCGCATCGAGATGCTCTATATTTGTTGATCTCTATTTTCCTGACTACCTGCGCTTAACCCCATTTTCTTTCTGTTGTATCTGTTGCATACTCATCTGTCCTTGTGTACTTGCCACATAATATATGACGAAGGAGAAGAACGGCATTTTTTTCTCTACCTTTTTTATCATGTTATGATAAATTTGAAGGCGCTGAGAAAAGCAATCTATTTTTTATACCACTAATCAGGCGACTAGCGCTTGTGTACTTTCACTCAAAAATCACCCAAGAGGACTAACACAACTTGGTAATTAGTCTGTTCTATGTGTAGAAAGAAACTGGTAGTCAGTTAGCCGATATAGAGACATTTTAGAGCAATCACCCAATGATCCATAACATTGAACAAAACAGTTTGACTTTACCTGTTGATCAAGTTTACGAAAGTCAAGTGAATTTGTCTCCTAGATATTGTCGATAGAGAAGCAGTAGTAGGCAGAAAGATAAAGTCGTTCGCCGCAATCTACTCCTTCACAGAGACATGTCTCGTGTCTGTGGCAAGAGTATCCCATTATTTCGCTGTCCCGTTGAAAGTAGCAGCCAAAGTTGTATCCTTGATGATAAGTGACATTAAATCATCGATAGCACGATCCTGAATATGAGGCCAGAAAATTCGTATTATTCTGGGATACAATTTTCATCGTATCTTACTGAATACGCCGATTAGTTATCAGCATAACATATGTTACGTGCCATTTCGTGCAGAATTTTAGAGCGAATCCATGATAAGCCCACCCAAACTGTATTAGAACTATCTACAGTAAGTAATTCAAAATAAGACTGATTATAGTAAGTCTTGAAGTGCATTAAGCACTCACTTCTTGTAGTCAAAAGATTACGGCTTTTGAATCTTTGTATGAGAATTTAGAGTAGTTATACTTTGATGATCCATTTTCATTTCTTTAAAAATTATACGTTGTCTGATGTATGTAAAACCTCTAATATTCTTACAATACTACAAATATTTTATACAGGTTGGGTCTCGTTTCGATAGTCTGTAAAAGTTTTACCGTAGGCTGTCAAAATAATGCGTGCATTTTTTACTGCAAATGCTATAAAACCTTTTGTTGAAAATCAATGATGCACTGTTTTTGGAGTTTTTATGAGTTGACGGAAATTAAGACTTACGTCATCTTTCTTTGTGTGATCTTTCAAAGTCGTTTTCGAGTCGCCAAATATTGAGACGAGCAATGTCATAGTGTCTTGGCAGAGTGGGCATCGTTGATTATCGGCTTCAACGCTCAATTTCAAACATTGAAGATGAAATGTATGCTGACACTTTGTTGTCACCAAAACCTCTTTGCTCAATGCATCGCAACAAATAGCACAAATTCTTTCTTCACAATCGTTGCTCATTTTGTAACTGGAAGGTCTATGTTTTCGTTATTGTATATTGACGTGGTGAGTAAAATAAATGCTGCTTTCGTCTTCTATGTGGTGTATATTGATATAAATAAAAAGCTTGATAAGATACATGTTGTATTTTTCTTTGATGATTAGGAACTTGCTGCTTTCGTCTTTTATGTGACGCATGTTGATAGAAGGAAAAAACTTGATAAGACGCATGTTGCATTTTCCCTCAATGGAATTTCCTGTTGAATCATGTCGGTAATCAAATAAAAAAGAAAAAGAAAAAGAAAGAGAAAGAGAAAGAGGCATTATACTTCGAAACCAGAGATGCCAACAGGCCACCTTTTCTCGGTCTGACTTGGCCTGTTACGACGAGGCCCGGCCAATTTGGTGTCTGGCCTGGTGGCTGGTCTTTCCGGCAGGCATACATCAAACCAAAAAAGTTATGTGTATTTTTATAACATATTCATTAGGTTGAATTTTGGCCATGATGTTGAGGATTAGTGTGATTATTTATTTATTTTCTTAATAGCAATAATATAAAAAGTTGTTAGTGCAATCCCTCTGGAATTAAAATATGAAACACGATGGAACTCCTTTGCTGAAACCTGTCTACCGCGGTCTGTGAGTCTTTGTAGCTTTTCTGTGACTGTCTGTAATCATATTTGCAGCCTTTCGGTCATGGTCTGTATTTCGATCTATTGAGTTGGTAGAGACCATCACAGGCAGTGAGAGTAGCTGTCTAATTCGAGTTCGAATATAAATGGAGAAAAGGAAAAGTTAAACTAAAGCTAAATCTATTCCTAGATTTAGTTTTCGTTTAACTTTCCGATATATGCGACATATGAATACATATATACCCTTCATCCGCACCCACACCCACCATTACTCCTTAGCCCCCATCAACTCACACCCACTCCATCTTAAACTAAATATAAAACTAAAACTAAATCTATTTCTGTCACTTATTTTCGAATTGATACCATGCATTTGGGTGTCCAGCTATATTCGAATTCGAACTAGGCATCTCATGAAATTTATGTCCATTATTTTACAT
This sequence comes from Rotaria socialis, assembly GCA_905331475.1. NCBI lineage: Eukaryota > Metazoa > Rotifera > Eurotatoria > Philodinida > Philodinidae > Rotaria > Rotaria socialis. Next base: position 30,195 of record CAJNYU010000866.1, on the reverse strand, counting down.
TATCGGCTACATGGGTAATACAGAATTCAGCAGATAAAATCATTTCAAGTCAATTTTGAGCAGGCTAGACAGGCTGGCATCTCTGTTCGAAACAACAAATTTGTCCTTGAATAAATCGTCGATTACGTCTAACGTAATTATTTTATCAGACCATTCTTATTTGATCGGATCGGCTGCCAAAACAAGTCTTTGTTTAATAGAGTCGGATGTCGTTGACTGTGTGAGAGGGTGAAGATGAGCCGTACATGAAAACTCAACCACATCCACATTCTCACATCTTAGCCGTCTTCACCGATAGTAACATTCACGCATCCTATCAATCTTCACCTACACTGCCTTTTCCTACTCAAAATAGTAGTCGAAAACTGTTGTTTTATCATTCATTGCGTCTCGAATGAGTCTATATTTTTTCTCGATATCCCATTCGACAAATAAATGTTTTCTCCAAAAAATGAGCTATTTTGTTTTATTGCAGTGTCTGTTTGATAAAAGGCTGAAACTAGGTAGATGATGTGACATATGGAAACCTTGTGATATCGCTAGTTTCTCTTCTGATACACAACCTATTTCAAGTTTAAACCCATTACTAAAAATAGAACGAGAAACGGTTGTGTAACAACAATTCTATCGTAGAAATGTAACCAAGTTTGTTCTCGGGTCGTCACTCAGATGGGTTCCGAAGAAGATTTATCAACAGAAAATGAACGCATCTTAGGTCGCATTGCTAAGGCTAAAGTAAATTTGATAATGGCATTTTTATTATGTACATATAATTTTTTTTGTAACAGTATCATACAGATTTTTATATTCTTTATAAGTATCCATTCGCTGTAAGACCATTTTATACAATGTCTGATCCAGATAATCCTGTAAGTATAGTATATGTCTCCTCTTTTTCTTAATTCAATTTGATAATTTCTCATGTTAGAAATATTCCAACAGTTATGGTATGTTCATGCGTGGTGAAGAAATTCTGTCGGGTGCTCAACGTATCCATGGTAAAGTTTTCTCCTTGTACAAGAATATTATGTTAACTTTCATTGAGCTTTTTCTTAGGTCCACAATTATTAATTCATCATGTAAAACATCATCAAATCAATGTTAATCAAATAAAATCATATATTGATGCATTTCGTTATGGTTGTCCACCGCATGCTGGCGGTGGCATTGGTTTAGAACGTGTAATTATGCTCTATTTAGGTTTGGGTAATGTACGAAAAACATCAATGTTCCCACGCGATCCGAAACGCGTCACGCCATAAGTAATCAAAAATCGAATTTCCTTCACTATTTTGATTATTTGTTGTCAATGGTTTGGGGCGAAAAGTAACTAATTTAAAATTTTGAAACTAAACAACGAATTCATATTACTAAAATGCCCATTAAAAATAGGACGTAAAAAAAGCGCCATGATTCTTTTTCCTACTAAAAGGATTCATGATACTGGGATGGTTCTGTTGACAAGAGAGTTTTGACATTCCAATAGTACATGAAGATATGGCAAGTTGGTAGGGCAACCATTTAGCGCTTGTATGATTACTTTTTTGTTTTGCTTTTGAATGGTATGATGAGATAAAGGTGCGTGACCAGACGTTGAGTATTTCCAGTATTTTATCTTTATTGAATAAACCAGCACTAGTATATGCGCTGATTATATGACACAATGAAGTCAAATATTGGTCAAAAATAAAAGATATATTCGTTGCAATTCATTCTGTCGGTGATGCAGTTCAGCAAATAACTTGGCCATGTGATAAAGGTTTTATTGAAGCCACAACAATATCATCATTAAGTCAAATCGAACCGTCATTCATGTGTACAAAATTATTGAAGGCAATAATTATGATGAAAAGAAAGTGATTCATGTTTTTTCTGCTTAAATTCGCTTTCCAATCTATGTTGGATACAGAATTTCATTCTCTATCGAATGGTATCCATTCTGCCAGTCCCACACACGTCGAAGATGATGCTTTGTACTAGCACGAAAAAAGCGCATCGTTATTTGAGTGGAAGTTGTCTTTTTGGATCTTCAATTAAACTAGGTGAGCATAATTAATGCATCCATGAAATGAATGGAAAGAATATGAGGAAATATATTAATAAAAGTACAATTGGAGAATTTCTAATGTGTTTTTCTTAATTGAAAATTAAGAGCGTTTTTTTTTGTCTTGGAAAATATCCTCCGTCGTCCTGAAAAACAGGAAGTGAGTCTAGCTAAAGAGCATATGTATACCCACACCTTATACGTTTCTATTTTTGGTCAGTCCTCTGTGCTACCACTGGCTTGTTTTTATTAATGCACAAAAGACGACAGATTTAGCCCACAATCGATACTAAATTAGAATCTTCAAAAATATCATTCTGTGCGCCCTCTGAAAAGCCCATAACTTCGTTGTAAGTTGGCATTTTAGGAACATTGAAGACATTATTGCCATCTTTTTGAAAATAATACACCATTTGTTTTGCTCCTTTTACACATTTTGAACGGTCATTTTCACAATAAACTGGAGGTTTAGCTATAGCAAGTTTTTTTGTGGAAGTCGATCCGGTGACCATACATTTATGACCTTGCATATACATATTCGGTTGTCCGCAGCCCATAGGAACCCATCTAACATCAGAGAAAAACAAATTTCGAAGCACTCTAAACAATGAAAATTTTCCTCACCCCCATGCACATGTACAACCGCCTGGAGGACAGGGAGGTAAATCTTTTGGCACATCGTATGATGTTACTCTTTGCCAGGGAGTTTTGTATCTTACAGTGAAGACAACCAAATTTTCCGGTGTCACTTTCTCGATGCTATTCTGATAGGAGATAGCAAAAACGGTTCCTGGTGCTAAATTTTGATTTGGTGTGTGCAAATTAGGATAGGAAACACAGCCCCCTGGGGTATATTCGAGTTCTTGTGGGCCACCAAAGTACCCGTTAAAATTTTTATTGTGGCCAAAAGTTGTGAAAGCACGATTAGTAGCTATTTCAACAGTGAACGAGCCTCCTGCTGGTAGTTCAAGGTAGTCACCATCGGCGGGTGGCTCTTTGTCGCATCCTTGATAATGTTGGAACCACCAGTCCTTCTGAGTCAGATCAACCAAAGGATTTACAGGTAAATTGTTGTTCATGTTGTTTTCAGCTCCACGTCCCTGAAAAGGAATATAAACTTGAGAAAGCAATACTAAGCATCACACTACGAACACGATAAAAAGCATTAACCGAAAAATATGGTGCTTCAATGACTTTTTTTCTATACGTACCTTCATACAGTACATGCCTTTGGACCAAGCTGCCATGTGAGCTGCATACAAAAAAGTATAAATTTTGTTTTAGATTTGAAGATGTAAGAAGAATTCCAATGTGAAGACATTAGCCTACCATTAGCAGTGGATACCAGGGCACATAAAAGTGCAGATACTAATAGGGATTTGAAAAGCATTTTTATTTTCTGTTGGAGCGTATTACTTTTACTTTAAATATTTGAATAAATATTTTCATGTTCCACTGTGAAAAAATGACAGATTGATAAGTGTGCTTTCTTTTAAATCCTGTTTATTTTCTTTTTGCCTTCTGTTTTCACTCCCAAAATACTAAAATTTAGATAAAAATTAAAAGAGTAAAAGCGTCGAAAATTGGAACGCCCGATTAAAAAAACGCAGATCTCTATATAGTTCTTTGCAAAAAATGATTCCAACAATACTCATCATTCTTTTAATTTGCAATATATATTAGTTGTAATTTCAAGCTCATATTTCGCAGGACTGCTTCTAACAAGATTCCTTACATATCCTATGATTAACTTGAAGATAATAAGAAAAACTAACCGTTAACATCTAATGCTTTTATGTTATTTATCGAAAGCTTTCTTGAAATTGTGCATGAATCGGATCTTACAGAATATTGAAAAATCACATATTCAACTGGGACCGACTACCCGATCTATCATATTAAGTGAGAAAAACAAACTTTTTCCACGTAGGATATACTGTACTTAGGATAAATAAATCACCCGCTGCTGTTAAGGAGTCACTATGGCTGAATAATCAAGATATTGTGTTTGAATCTTCATGTGATCATTCATCGAATAACCACGAGCAAGTTATTATATAACGATTGTTTGTCTAGGATCACTTGTCCGTTAGTTCAGTAAGTACCTTGTTAATATATACAAAAAAATATCTTGTGGCCACTATCCTATACTGCAAGGTAGTCGAGATCTAATTCCTCGAAATCCAGCTTGTCATTGCAAATACGATGCTGATCTAAATCATAACAAATGGAAAAATTCTTTATGATGAATAAATATAATAAATGACTTTCTTTGAAGAGGCATAAAAGTACAAAATAGATATTTATAAGATCACTTTACAGAATACTTCATGATATATGTTGATTGTACTATGTTTGACAATAATACTCGATTTCATTATTCGAATTACCATCGTAAAAATATTTAGATATATGCCTTTATTGACGTCGTAAAATAACTTAAGGGGTCGTACGATGTACTTTAGTAAATAAAAAAGCATTTCACACAAGAACGTTTCTTATTATAGTTGATAATGGTAATAAATCATTAGTGTCAAATGTGAAAATTGAGTTTTCAACTTTCTTTTCGTCGACAGTGTACTTTGTACTTTTAAGTTTCACGTTTCAAGACTGTACTTTGTACTTTCAAGTTTCACTTTTCAACTTAGTACGATATGATTTCTTATTAAAGTATCGACGGAAAGTCAATTAATTACCAGTTTTCGAGATATTGAATATATTCAATATACTACAAAAGTTAGAGCTATACGTGAGATTTTTTTCTCGACTCATTGCCACATCGACACGCAAATATGTCCTATAACTCTTCCGCTAATACTTAAATGAGCTCCTGTGTATATTTTTTATACGGTATGACATAGTTACGACTTAAAACTTGAATTCTACTGAGTTGTCAAGTTTCAAGGTTTCCACATATGATTGATCTATAAGTATCAAGAGCGAATGTGTACTAGGTTGATATAAGCTTTTCAAAACTCCTTTAATACTTAATGTCAACTTCAATTATTTCCCTGCGACAGGTCACTGAAAACCTTACACTTAATAAATTTATAATAAGTCCGTGGTAAGTACTATGACGTGTAATTAAGAATTGTGGAAACCGTGAGACCTGTTTTCCGTTTGTATTTCTCAGCTAGTTGAATTTTGTTAAAGATTTTTCGATAACTAATTAGAACCCAACATGTGCCTAGACTTAACTATTAAATTTTTCTCTAAGCTGATAAGAAACACTCTCTCAATGGTCGGTACAACAAGTTACTGGATTAGTCTTTTCTCAAATAGAGTGTAAGATCTGAAATAAAGCATCTATGTAATGTGATTCCGATCAGATTCTAAAAGATTCTCCTGGGTAGTGTTTTCTTATTCCCCATAACTTGACTAATTTCTGTAGGATTGATATTTGAATCATGATAGTTAATATGCACAAATACAAAATTTATCGAATGAGTGTATAATTATAATTTTGACTTTGAAGCAGATTTTATTTTTAATCACAAACGTCAATTAGTGTGAATTATGTACGCCTAATACAATATCCGGTATGTATTGAAAACGTCAAAAGCAAAAATGTCGAACATATACAATGTCTAAAATTGTAAGATATCGTTATAAAACAATATTGATTTTGTTTTATTTTATTTTCTATTTCTCAGTAGAATTTCAATGATTAGCTAAACAATTTTCCTCAATAAGTAATTTTGTGAGCGAACATTCTAGAATGTAGCATATATCGGAACTACAAAATAACAAAGAACATAATCAAAGTATTGTTATACGGCCTTCTACATATTTCGCTTGCTTTTAGATATTGCAATACACATTTTTGTAGTTTCATCACATTATTCTTTCGACTGTATAATACCCACTAATACAAGTTCTATATCTTTTCTTGATTCCAAGAAAAGTTATTGACAATTGATTTGGAATTGTTTCTTTTACAAATTCAATAAACAAACATCTTCGCAGATATATTGGATCTGTAAAACTAAGAATTACAAAGGCAAGGCTCATACGGATTGGAATAATAATTGCTTTAACTTGAAAGGGTAACGTAATTATCTATTTCAACCAAAAGGTCTTGAAGTTCAATGCTTTCGGAATATTCTTAAGAATCGCTTTTTTCGATATTTTTTTTCGACATTCCTGTTTCGACGTTTTCGCATCCATTCGATATTCCATTATATATTGTCTATATTCGACTGATACTATACTTTTTTACGATAATTCAACTGTTGTAGTTTACTACACTTGATATGTTTTTACATTACAGATTTTTGACTGAATATGATTGGATGGTATGTATTAAGCGTAGTTGCAATTATTCAATTGCATCGTAGTTCTATTGCTGTGAACGCAATTCCGATTGCCTCTCAAGTTCGTGGATCTAACGAAGTAGCCGTTTTTGGGCATTTGAACCCGGACACAGACTCCATTGCTACAGCGATTGGATATGCAGCTTTGCTGCGATCTATGGGTATCAATGCGAAAGCCTATCGTCTTGGAGATCTCAATAAAGAAACTGAATTTGTACTGAATACGGCTCAAGTACAAAGCCCCGATGTTTTATCCGAAGATATTCCTGACGGTTCTGAGGTTGTCCTGGTTGATCATAATGAGCGTGAGTAGAATCATACCTAATCCTATAATCATCTAGTTAGATAGTCGTCGTGTAGCATTCTGAAAATAAATAGTCCTGTCAGCCTTTAATTAGTGTGCGAATCAATGCTAGCTTAAATAATATGTGCTACAACATGCATACTATAAGACGATGATCCTATCCAAAATAATGTAATATAACTTTGTAAGCACAAGTGTTTCGTTTTCTTTACCACAACGTGAACTAATCGACGGGGAAAACAACGAGGTATGAGTTAGAATGAGTTTAGAACAATATAACGTCATTTTAAATAAGTAGAAATTATTGAAAATCACAGAATGACCCAAACAATCATCCGAAACCATGATAACTCACTGAAACTCAGTTCATTTTTGTTGATTTGTCATTGATTTAGTGGTGAATTTTTACTGGAGAATATTTTAGGTCTACAATCGATTCACAATTTGGCCAGTATGAATATCACTTACGTCATTGATCATCATAAGCTTGGCGACTTAACTACTTCGCAGCCTGGCTACATTCGTTTTGAACCAGTTGGATGTACAGCTACCATTCGAGCTAAAATGTATCTTGAAAAAATATACCTATTGATCGAGCAACAGCAACTCTCTTGCTCAGTGTTATTATTAGTGACACACTCCATTTTCGGTTAGTACCAAAGACTTGATTCAACAGTAAAATTTCTAAGATTAATCCTTCGTATTTAATTTGTTGACAACTAGGGATTACATCGATTAAAGTACACCCTAATTATACAAGAATATATGTCTGCTTCCTAATTTTGTAATCGTTCTGTTACAGTTAAGATGTTTCACGCTTTCCAAGAAGAAAACGGAAAACAATATTCAAGACATTTTTATCATCTATAAATAAAAATCGGTGGACGTAAGTTTAGTAAAAGAATCGTTTTGCCTAATAGAAAGGAGAAAATATTTTGTGTTACAATTCTTTATATCTCACAATCGACATTATTTCTTTCGAATAGAATGATCTTATCTCACACTTAAACCAGATGAAGGCTTTTTATGACATCGAATTTGAAGAACAGCTTGCTTTTAACTATAGAAGTACTTCGTTTTCGAATAAGTACTATGAAATGCATACATTATCAATCTTATCAAAAGAATTTAGTTGATGGTTTAAATAATATGTTAAAGCTATTCCAGGACCCAAATTTTTTCATTTATATAATAGAAAAGAGACTATCGCGTAGCTCTCTTTCTCTATTACCAGATCGGAGTCAAATTCAAGTTTGAAAATACCTCACAAGTATCGCTAGATGCAGGAGTTACGCGAAAATTCAAAGCAACTTATGTGCCAAACTCATAAAAATGATATGAACAAATATAATTAAAGTGAACAACTAGAATATATTCCGATAATTCGATCTTAAAAGTCAGCATTTCTTTTTAATTAGCATGTTTCGAATTATTTTCGTTTTTACAATTGCTGAAACATTTTATCCCTAGTCACCTGAAGAATCAGTCAAAAATGCACGTCATAATAAACTGTATGATAATACCAAAGTAATTTATCATTATTTAACACATAGAATAGCTTCAGAAAACACATTATTAAATAGGAAAAACGATTGTTTGATCATGATACAAGTGGTGAATTTTTTAAAAGATGCAGAAGTCAACTAGGTTTTCTATACTGATTTCGAAAATACTCATTATAAGCATCAGCAGTAGTATTAGCGGGACAAATATTGGCATCTTATGGAATGTCAAAATAGCTATTAAATTAGTAGTCACTTCGCGTATTATCTAAAGAAGAAGCAATCATGCTCGTGAGAATTATGTCAGAGTATTTCTTAATTTGCTGCTTATTGAGAATATCATAGGCCCACTTCTCTTATATTCTAGATCGGTTACAACAACGAACGACGATCGAAACATTGTAACTTATCTTCAGCCGATTTCTGGGATTACTGACCTGCAATCATACGTCGATAACCTATTTGAAGCCAAAAGTGATTTAGCAGGATTGACGACGGAAGAAATTGTTCTTCGGGATTATAAAATCTTTGTTTTTCAAAATCAGAAATGGGGTATCGGTGTAGCTGAAACGTGGTATCCGGATTATTTGCTCAACCAAAAAGACGAACTGCTCCTAGAAATGGTCAAAGAAAAAGGCAGGAGCAATTTAACTGGTATATTATTCTCAATTATTGATATACTCAATGAGAAAAATCTAATGTTAATACCTGGAGAACCGGAAAATACTGTGGTACGAGCAGCGTTCAACGTAGACGTTACAGATCAAATGGCTGACTTAGGCGCAAGACTCAGTCGCAAACTACAAATTATTCCACCACTCGAAGTATACTTCAATAAAAGAGCCTAGATCATGCATCATACTGTCATATCTAGTGAAAACGAACATCTAACTTAAGAATCAAGCTTCTTATAATTAGTTATTCTATTTAAGTTTTCAATTAAAGTGCTAATTTTTAGTTAGTTCTACAACATTCAAATAAAATCTTGATAATGATGAAATGATTTGTAACACTAGAAGTAATGCGAAATGAACGAAAATGTATGGTATTCTGTAAGAGTAGATCTTACTAAAATCTGGCGAATCAAACGTGTCGTGTGATATTTTCAATTACCCTATGATAAACACAATCGCAACCTCGTTTCCGGTTGAATCACCTGAAGTGTCGAAAGCTCTGTAAAAGTGATGTAAACAAATTCTAATTTCAACACAAAAAGTCTGCCCGACAGTTTTTAATCATTTTGCCATTTTCTATGGCATTCTTTTCTTAGGACTCAAATTTGTTTTTCATACTAAACAGTAATTTTCTCACGATTTTAATATTGCATGTTGAGGAGCGCTTATAAAAGTCCTTTACAGAAGCTTAACAATACCTTAGACGAGGGAAATGTTTTAGATGGAAGGTATATCATTTTTGTTGTCCTTCACTAGTGTTGTTTTTTCTACCTTCTCTACTTAAGAGACAAGATTTTTTTTTGTGCCTGATGATGTCGATAGTTCAAAGTTAATGTGAAAGTATCCCGTATAGAATTCTCTGTAGAACCGTCAAGACTGTTCACAAAAGCATAAATTCGAAATCATTTAACAAAACTCAGACCAATTATTGTGTCAGTGAGATCCCTTGACTTAGTTCTCTCGTCGTAATGAATTTTACCATATCTACTTTTGAATGTCTTTTTTATTTTCTTCAGATGATTGAGCGATACATAAGCCTAACGGTTCACAGTGAGCAGAAAACACTTGATCCAAGTGAAACCCAAAGGCTATCTAAAACTCATTAACAAAATAGAACATTGCTAATTTTACCATCAGAAATAGGAAGTGAGGATACGCCGAATAAAATTTTACAAACAAAATATGCCTTGTTTGCAAGAAAACATTTTCCGACAGTCTTTTTAGAGAGTTTATCAAAAATAAACCTCATTGAGCATCTTAGGATAAGCTCTCATATATAATTCCACATGTACTAATCTTCTCTTTGTAATGACGAAAAACATAGCTTTCTACCCTGTTTTTGTTATTAAATACTTTTAGTTACTCGTGGTATATGTTTCAATCTGACTTGACATAAGCAGCAATGAATTCGTCATCAGTAGCGTCAATAACTGAATTGAATTTAATTCAAATCAACGTCATCCGTTACTTTCTGGTACCGATTTATGTTCTTGGTAATTTTGGGAGCTTAGTGAATATAGTTCTTTTCTCTCAACGTAACCTGCGATCGAATAATATTTGTACGATATACTTCATCGGTTTATCATTGGCGAATATATTCGTTCTCAATACTGGTTGTATAACTCAAATCCTTTCTTTTTTAATCAATTTTAATATGGATACGACATCAATTATATTCTGCAAAATTCTTAATTATTGTATTCAAGTGGGGATAGTAATCGGCCGCTATTTTATTTGTCTGATCTCTATTGGACGATGGATGGCAACGTCAGAGAAGGAGAACCTTCGAAGAATGATTTCTCCACAAGGTACTAAATATCTTACAGTCATTGGGTCATGCATTATCGCACTTTTTATTGTACATATTCCAATTGGATTTCAAATCAGCAATAAACGATGTTACGCATCGTTCAGTGAAATATATGTTATATTCTTCAATATCTACAGTATGATGATTATTACAGTACCAGTTATTTTAATGACATTATTTAGTATTCTTATTTTTGTAAATGTTCGAAAAAGTCATCATCGTATCGCACCGTCTTCCTCCGTTAAATCCAATGCTCAACTAACTTTCACAACAACCAATGAAGTTATTCAGCAAAGAGATATTCAGTTCATTCGATTAGCTTTAATCCAGGTTTTCACCTTTGTGATTTTTGCTATTGGCTATGGGATTTACAATGCATATGATTTTTTGACAAGTTCAATGAAGAAAACTTTTCAGCGACAAGCGACCGAAGCATTTATCAGCGAAATAGCAGTCAACTTCAATTATGTGACCGCTGCGGTAAGATACTTACAAGAAAGGAAACATTGAAAAATTCTATTCTTTTTAAACTAATCGTTTAGACCCCATTTTTTTCTTATACATTGGCATCGAATAAATTTCGGCAAGATTGCATACGAACATTTCGTCGTTATTACAGAATTATTCTGCGATATCTTGGACAATGATTCATGTGTTGTCACTATATTTAAATGCATGCCATACAATTTGGCCCAAAATCCCTTTTCCGTTTCGAACATGACACTACCTATTGTACTTACCTCTTTTACTTCAATACAACTTTTCAATTCTTGAAAACAAAAATCGATCACTTTTTTGAATAAAATAAATGAGGATGTGGATGTGGATGTGGATGTGAGGAACGAAGAGAATAAGGCGACATCTTTGAATAATCGATGCTAGTTCACTAGTATCAAATCCTGAAAATTAGAAAATGAATGAAGAAAAACGAAACTGGCAAATTTGCGTTATTAACTGTCGTTCTCTTACTAGAGATATTGATATAAACAGGTGCCTTACGACATACTTGCCATGATTTCGCAAGAGTGTAGCATAGGTTATTGCACAAGAAAATTGCAAGAGTAAGTAGAAAACCGTGAAATAAAGCAAGAAGTAAATGTTTGATTTTTGATAAACTGCAATGCATTACTTTTATGCATGGCCTCTAAAACATAACATGCTTTATATTTTTCTTCATATATTTTATCAATTGAAGATTAATATCTTTTTTTCAATGGCGACAGCTTCTTTAGTCTGCGAACTTCGACAATTGAAGTCTTGTGGTTTTTTTGTGATGAAATCAAATCAAAGTTTCTTACTCATGAAGCATAGAAATCGATATGACCTACCAAAAGGACACATGGAACCTGGAGAAACTGAGCAGCAAACAGCTCTACGAGGTAAAGAATAGAGAAATTTCGATTCAAATAATGATAATAACTTAAAACAAATGAAAGAGAGTTAAGCAACTAAATCATGAACATCATGGTTCATGCAAAGATGAAATTTAGAAACAAAACAGAAATGTTTACTCAATTTTATCTTAGAAGATAATTTTGAGATATTCTAAAGAGATAAATATCAGAATGTTCAATTTTACTACCCAACTCTAAATTGATTCATTATTACAGAGTTACTTGAAGAAACAGGAATAAAATCATCTGACATCGATATCGATCCACATTTTCGTTCCGAAGAAGTAAGTCATAAAACTTTGAATTTCATTTAAACTGCTTCAGTGTGTTCTCTCTAGACTTACTTTCCAATATACAAGCGTTTCCGAGGAGAAACAGTGCAGAAAACACTTGTTATATTTCTAGCCAGATTGAAGTCTGATTCGATTCAAGTAATAATCGCTAAGTCTGAATTGTCTCTCTATTCGTGTCTCTTCCTTCATAGGTAGTTCCAACTGAGCATCCGGATTTTGAATGGCATACTTGGAACTCATTGCAACCATCGAAAGAGACCAAGAATATCGACGAACTTTTACACAAAATTCAAGCATATCTCAATAAATAAACTATATTAGTCATTTTAGACATAATGTGAGTTCAATGGAATAAAGCAATTTTTTGACATGCTCGAATACTTTTTTGTAGGGGTGTCAATTTACAGTTTATTTAATTTAAATTTCGTGAAAAGTCAATTTAGTTTTAAATAAAATTTTATAAAGTTAAATTTAAAATAAATTTAAATTAAATTTTTGAAATTTTTTTCTCGATTTAATAAATTTTTTGAAATTTAAATGTGACACCCCTACTTTTTTTGTGAAACTCTATAGAAACCAGTTTTATCGATGATGAAAGTTGAGATTATGAAGAATACATGAATTCTACAATTTAGCCTGAAGGTGGCTGTTCTAATAAAATTTTCTTATAAAATACACGCTTCTATGTGTTATCATATTTGAAAATGCAATGAATAGAGCAAAAAATACACTAGAATAGGACGTAATTGCAGTCTCAGTGCAAGATAGAAATCTAAATTATATCAAACGAATGAAAAATCTCCCAGATGAGGGTACGAGTGTGACGGAAGAAAAGAAGAGTCACATTCACACTCCACAATCAAGGCAATCATAATTTTCTGTTCTCTTTCTGATATATCAAACTACATATTTTTCCATTTTTATCGAGTTAATAGTATTGCTAAAACAAACAAATGTGCTTTTTACCACTGTGACGACAAACCGAACAGGAGTAGCTTACCGTCACTCTCGGCAACGATGTTTATTCGCTAGTTCACATATCAAGAGTGTAACATCTGTACATACTGCACACGTTTATATACGAGAGAGAATGAGAACAGAGAGAGAAGGAAGAAAAATCATCGGAGTGTGCCATTAAAATCAGCCCGACCACCATTTGGAATCAGGTAATGATTGAGGGTGTTGCTCCGTAACACGTATCATTATTCCTGTACAAATCATTTCGGCGTCAACATCATTAAAATCAACTATCTTTTTAGCATTGGTTTTGATAACCCATTCAATCTCTTCATTGCTTACATTAGAATCGATAGTAGTACGAACACCTAATGTTTCGCGACCTATTTTTTTAATATTACTTGGATGAACACGACATTCTAATACAAATTGTACATATTTACCATATTTATCATTACCATATTGATCTTTACCAATTTTAAAATATTCGTTCTGATGTTTTGGTTCTATATCTTTAACTTCAGCATATCTTGGATGACAAGCATAAATAATCGACGGACTAGCATATATTCCTTCCCCATGCGCAGTATTGTCTGCTGGTTTTAATCCGCTTAATAAAATTGCTAAACCGAAGTTAAATTTTGTGCCATGATAACAAATACACCAACCTTTATACCTGGCACGCAAGTTATCAATGATATAAAGAGAATTTCGTTGCCATCCAACAGGACAATAATACGGTTTACCTCCACGGTCTCTTCCATCTTTAAGTTCACCAGTCCAGTATGTATGACCTGGACCATACGTACGATTAAATTGGGGATTTAATTTAATTTCTGAGCGATAATTTTGCTGTTTTGCAAATGCTTCAATACTACCCATATACAGAAAAAAGACGTTAAGCTTTGCAATTTCTTCTTGCATTTTATCTGTTAATGATTCATACATCACTCGAATCTTTAATGCTTTATCTTTGGATTCTAATTTTCCAAAAATTTCTGTTTCTAATATAGCGGAACCATTCTGTATGTTTTTAATTGAAATATCATGCATAGTTATGTTCAACATCGAACAAATATTATTCAAAAAATTTTGTAATTTAAATTGATGGCAATCTTCATCAATACCAAATTTTAATATAAGTGATTCTATGGCGACATTATGATCAAATATTTCATCAGAAACCGATATTAATGGTCGTTTGGTCATATAGTAATATTGTTTACATTCATCATAATACTTTTTTTCTTCAGATGATAGTGGTTGATCGGACAAGTACTCATCTGCTGATAAGTTGATTTCGGCATGTGCTTTTATGATAGAAAGAGAATGTTGCTGAATTTTCATGAAAATATATTTTTTTGAAAATTGATTTAATGAATACCCTAAGATTACCTTCAATCTTTCACATCGAGATTCTTCATCATTCATTTTCAGCAATATATGTCCTAACATTAAGAGGCATTTACACGAAGACTGAGTGTGAGAATAAAAATACTATGCACCGTTATTGTCGCTACCCACTCTCGAACCTCATTCAACACGCCCACACCCTCAAGTCCAAGTTAAAATATTTGAAGCAGCACGGCATCAGGAGTGGACTGAAGTGAAATCAGCTTACCCATAGCGTAACTGTATTCATCCTGGACAATTTTTACTCTTAACATTGAAAAAATATTTACCGGCGTCATACCGATCGTAACATTTTTGATTAGACTTAGCTCATCTTTATTGAAAATTCTGATAATGTCTGTGATCATGATCTACTGGCTTAGCTGAAATCGATACACAGACCATACGCATGACTACTACATTGACTGATAAATTATATCTTGAAAAACTTACTAATTGGGCCTTGCGTTTGATGCATTCTGTTTTGAATATACAGCACAAATAAAATAATTGAGATTAGTGCCAATTCGAGAAACATAACTGTTTGTTGTTATTCAATACTAAAAGAAACAAGTTGCAAAGTATTATATCATGTAACTTTTTCCGGATTCCATAAACTCTTATGCATATTGACAGTTTTGACTTATACTATTATAAAATTTAGCTATAACTTACTTTTACTGGCATTTGGGAAAAATTTCGATGAAACTGAGAATTTATATGAAAAATTCTCGAAGTATACTATTACGTGCCAACTTATTCAGGAGGAAAATAAAAAAACTAAAATGAAGCCGCAAAAAGAACGGGCATGCAATTACTTTTCAAGTTACTATTGCTACACGAATACTCGAAGAATCGATGTGGTTGAGAGTGGGGTGGATACGAATTGCAGTCTTTCTTTTCTTCACATCTACAACCTTGATCGCTCTGTCTTCGTGACTGTATACAAAACAATAGACGTGCAGTATTGCCAGCTTATAAAATGAGAGAAGCTCTAAAACTCGTTAAAAAAGGCACAACAAAACATGAAAAAAAAAGTTTTTTCAGGACTCTCCGCATCTTAAAGCGCTTGAATGCTTTTCATTCTGCCCGTGTAGGAATGTCTAGTTTCAAGTCTAGTCAGTTAAAATCCTTTAAATTAATTTTAACAGGAATTGGAATTTATTGGCATTGGTGTAGAATTGATTGGAACTTATCTGTAGCCGGCTGACAATAGTTCAGAATCAGTATTGGTTAGGAAATCCTTGTTGCATAGGTAGCAAATTTACCAACAAATATTAATTACTTAGATGAGATCTGTTGTCTGCCTTTGAAGAGCAACTGACTTCAATAAGAAATGAATTAGACAGTTTCGAACAACTGATTACAAATTTTGATTCATCGAACTCGGCAACCTGTAATCAGCGTTAATGAAAGAGCCGAATCGAGAAAATTCTATTACTTGACTACAAGATGATGTGAATTGACATGTCCAGCCAATACTTGAAAATTTTTGATCAGTGTTAAGTTTATTATGACTAACATCAGAGTAATTTGAACTGTTTACGATACCGGTTCTAACAAAATCACCACAACTAGAGGTCTGAATTAGCATTGGAATGGGTATTTTCTGGGACTTGAATTGGTCAACTCTTATCATACTCATACGCATCATAGACTAAAATCTATCACAAGCCACTAATGGGACAAATGTTGCAGAAAAAAACTAACTGATTACATGAATGTTTAGATGGATTCACTTCAGATCGTTTATGAAATTACGAATTCTCAGCAAACATTTCTGCTTAAAGAATCCAAAAATGTCGAGTGGGATACGTCTTTTATACATGACGAGTGTTTAGGTTGAGCTGTTCAAGTATCTGAATCCATTTAAACAACTCTTGATGACTATTATAGCATACCGCAACACAAATGCAATCACAATATACTGATTAAGTGTTTCCAAAAGAAGATTTCTTCTGCTTTGCAGTGGTGAGGGTTGGTAATTTGCTATAAATCCTACCGGACGCCTCACACTCACATTCACAAGAAGGCATACTATTTGGTATACGAAGAAACTAGTGGATTCATAAAACATACCAGAATTCAATTAGCAGTTGATCTGCAGCAGAAAGATTTCGAAACGTTGAATGCGACAGTAAAGACGGGGGAACAACGAAGAATGTTGCGAAGCCTGTAACTTTCAAAATAATTCAAACAAACACAGTAACGAAACAAAAAATCATCCAAACAACGTAGTGAAAGCCCAAAAACTTCACATTGAGAAAGGAAAGCATTTGAAAAAGCATCAAAATTCTCTAAACAACAAACAAACATCATTTAATGAAAGGAAGAAACAGAAAATCAATGTACTTTGTACGTGCGAATATAAAGTTTTGGATAAAAATTTCAGATCAATTTTCGCACTTTTTCTTCTGTCTGAACACAATGGCTAAGAAAGTTTTATTGAGTATTACACTTACGAGGGAGGGTCACCAAGTGTTCAATCGCTTTTGCGTTGAAACTACTTACATTATGCAGCTTCCGATGAGTTATGAATACGCTAAAAATATTTTAGGCGGATAGCTTATTGTGACTAAACTAGGCCATTTTTAAGGTATGAACTTTTGTGAGTGCCTGGGGTCCCCCTCACGGGCATTAAAAAAGTGATGTTCGAATTTTGACTTGAAACTTTTCATAGAAAAACTCGATAAGGAGAGCAGCTTCTTGTGAGCGCTTCAGACCTTTCTACTATTCCTATCGTTAGACACGGGTATCGTGAAATTTTATTGCACATCTTGCAAATGAAGTAGTAGATTTAATGAAACAAATAAATTCAATGATCAAAAGCATTCAAGAAACACTACTCTCGTTGAGGTGTATTGCTGCATAAAATCTCAAGTTAAAATTCGAAAATCAATTTTCGAACGTTCCTGAAGGGGGCTACAGCAATAATTAAAAGATACAATGAAAATGACCTATTTTCGTAACAATAAGCTATCCGCTCAAAATATTTTTAGCGTATTCATAACTCCTTGGGAGCTACATAATCTAAGTAGTTTCAATGCAAAAGCGGTTGAACACTTGGTGGTCCTCTCTCGTTAGGCACGCTCTACGGTTAGTAAGTGAATGTGGAACGGGTCCGAAGGCACTAGTGTTTTTGCTACGTACATATTTTAAAACAACAGAAGTTACTCAATACAATTGATAAATTTACTTTGAGAAATACTTTTGCTCGCGTACCTTGAATATAATTAGCGGTAGCCGCATGTAATCAAGGGAAACAACAAAAAAGTGTAGAGAAATATAAATAGGGGGAAATGAATAAGTATGAATGGCATATGAACAAGAAAGAGCAACAGAGAAGATCATACAGTATCTCCACGACACATTGAGGTCAACATGAGTTATGAATAGAATAGAAGAAATTGTAGCATAGATCATCATAATGATATTTCTTGTTTAGCCTATAATGAAATCTGAGATAAAAATGAAAAGAAAATATAAGGATTACTACAATGGTGAAAGGAGAACAGTAACTATTGCGGATCAGCAGTTTTATGATGAAATTTTACTTCCTTAGGAAGAAATATTCAGCGTAATACTTACGAGATTCAAACTTAAAACCCTACATAATGCCACAATGAACCATAACTTCACTTGATAAAGTAGATAATTGGGTCTAAGTGAAAACTAATTCTTCAAAGGATGTGGATGCTTATAATCTATTCACTCACGCACTCCCTCTTTTTAATAACGAAAAACAAAACACGATTAAAATGCTTTAACTTTCAATGCTTGACATGAATATCTAGTGAACTGCTGATTTATCGTGATAGACACTAAGAGCTTTTATTAACAAAGTTTTTGTCAGTTAATTCGATCGTTGAAGTTATAAAAAAATGAGAAAAACTATCTTTTCGCTGGACTCACACGAAAACGATGGTATGCCAGTCAACATAGGCTCTTATCAATCGCAAATCTTTGTACACGATGATTACTAGGATCGACTACATAAAGATTTCCTTCAAGATCAAATGATAAATCAGTAGGATCATCAAATTGATCTGGTTCCGAGCCTGGACCACGACCACCGGCAATGATACTACCAGATGTAGCTCCACGTGGCCAACGTACTACACGTCGATTATCAGTATCAGCCACGTAAACAGTACCCAACTGATCGACCGCAACACCATTCGGCGATGATAACTGATCTGTGCCATTTCCATGAGATCCACCAGCAACAACTGATACTTCTCTTTTTTCAAAATTTACTTTTAGAATTCGCTGATTGGCATTGTCAGCCACATAGACTAATCGATTCCGATCTACGACTAAGTCGAGAGGGCGACTAAAATTTAAAATCATCACTTCTCCAACGATTGCATTAGGAAGCCATCTTGATATTTCGCCTCGTTCTGGAATAGACACATAGAGTGTTCCTTGATCATCTTGTGCTATGTCATGAACGGATATTTTTCCTATCACTGTTTCTCCACTTTGGGCATCTCGGGCCCATTTTTGAACACGAAAATTATAACCGTCACTTATGTACATGGTTCCGTCCTGCTCAACAGTAACATCGGATGGGTAATACAATTGATTACTATGGCCTCCTTGTCCATTTCCACCAGCAACTAATTGGCCAGTAGATGCATTACGATCCCATTTGACAATACGATGGTTGGCGAAATCGGCAACATACACAGTTTGATTTTCATTAACGAAAATTCCGAAAGGTTGATCCAATTGATTGAGTCCATCTCCTACGCCGTTGCCACCAGCTACTGTAATGCCCATTCGAGACCACGTCGCATGTTCACAAATACCATCACCGGGCCTCGGTCTAGCTGAATTCAATAGAACAAGAAAAATAATTGTTTTCAAAATGAGACGCATACATCACTCATTTGATCGATATCGATTTTTAGACAAAAATCATTTTGAAATTATTCTCAAACGTAACACACAGCTTCTATTCATTGTCATCAGTACTTCGTATCATAATTAACTACTGAAATAGTGAAATGTTTGTCAGAGAAAAACTCGGTATGCAGATCCTAAAAGTATTAGACATGTAGAAACTGTAGTCTATATCAAAATAAACGAGAAAGCTACTAAGTAATCGAATGTACTTGTTCGAATTTCGATTCTCTCTTCTCTTACCAGGGCACAGCCGTTCATCTGTCATCGACAATGGATAACAAAGTGGACGAGTGTTGCATCGAGGATGATGAACACATATATGATTAGGTTGATAGCAAATATTATTTGATGCGGCACACGAAACCAACTGAGAACAAGTTAACCCTATTAAACCGCAAATGCCACTATGATTCGTAGTTAATCTATGCAAACATCCACATTGACTATTTGTTGAGCATCGACCATATTGAGCCATTCCATGACACATTTCAGCATAAATTCGAACTATCAAACGTGTCAATGCAACAAAAGAATATATTAAATACAACATGAATCTAACCTGTCACGCTAAAACAAAAGAAAATCATTGTATGTTCGAGAAATCGGGAATAATTCATTTTTATTACCTGAGAATAATGAATATCAAAGACTGATTTATTAGTATGACCATAGTTTGTAATCACACAAATGAAAATTGTACTACTTTTCTAATTCGCTTTATCAAGGTTGAGTTTCAATCTTATATATTTCTATATTTTTCGAATTTCAAATGTGCAAAATAACTATACGTTGTTGATAAATAGAAATTCGATATTCTTAATCCTCTTCTACTGAAAATAAAAGTGATTTCTATCAGATAGATAGTGCGCGAGCAAATGACTAATATTCGATTAGAAAAAGTTTGCATCGTCATTTTGATAAACTATTTTAGATAAAGAACTTAGAAGATCAAAAAGTGTGTTCTAAAAATGAACTTCAAAAGTAACACACTTCCATTTTTCCAAAATTATGTTGTTCACGAAATAAGTATATGATCACCGCTTTAGTTAGAAATTAGAGTCATATTTGGTCTTGTCTTCTCAGATATATGTACTATCCTCAATGTATCAATCTGTAGATTTTTGACAAGAACATGTTATAAATCAACATATTTTTGCTAGAACAAAATTTAAAGAAACATTTATCTTTTGGCTATAATCGAGGATTCTTTCTCTGTTAGATGTGCGTATTTTAAAGCGAAAAATAATGGTATTATAGTACATATATTAAAGTGGCAGAATATTCAAAGAGAATGATTGCATTTATTATTATTTCTTTTACTTATTACAAACACTCGTTTTTAGCTCGAGGACACAAGTAAATATTAGAGACCAATGCAGCAATAAATAGTACAATTTGAATGCTTACATTTACACGAACACATATTTTCAGTATGCAACTCGAATATTTTCTGTTTATCTTCATTGCGATTGCGGATCTAGTCAAAGCAAAAGACGTGGCTTTACGATAGTATGTTCTTAGCAAAGATTATTTTAGCGGTATCAAAGAAAATGAGTTTTCTGTTTATAATCAATCATCGAAAAATATTCAATACCGTATTGAATCTCATATGGCTTTAGCACGAAATATAGAGCTGGTAGCCTATCTTTCAAAATTAATCGTCGGAAAACTATGTGAAACATTGGATTTAGCAACTTTCAGCATACTTGATACGAAATCAGGACAATATCTAACAGGGAAAATGAAGAACACATATCCACTATTCAAGAACTTTAGTTATGTCATCTAATGGAACGGACGACGGATAGCTCTGATTAAAAATCTTCTTGGTATTCGTGGGTATTTTTGGGATGCAGATCAGGGAGATAAACTGCTTGCTCGTTTTATTGAGCCAACCAAATCTACGGCGTACAGCTACAACATAGATATATTCTCGAATGATGTACCTGACAGAATCTATCTTTTGGCATTTTCTTGGAGAGAGAATCAGCGCTCTAGTCAAACAAAAAAGGGATAATAAAGCAATTCGAATTTCTACCCTAAAGTACATATGATTCATAATGATTGATCACTATTTTAAAAGGAATATTATTTTTCAGTTTTTACTAATTCATTACATTATTCATCGATTGTTTTTTTAGTACTCCTTAAAATAAACTTTGAAGAAAATTTCTATGTTTGGATGTAGGTGTGTATCTTTCTTTCATCCACATCCGCTACCACATATCATTGACATCAAATCAATGCGTATTACATCTGTTATGTGTGTGCTCTCAAATTTAGACACCATAATCCAGTAAACGAGATCACAATTCTGATATAGCACATTCATTTTTTGCGAATATAAACTTATCAAAAAAAGAGCAGGACATAATAGCAAAAGAGGGTGAGGGAATTTCGATGAAAATCGTATCATTCCATGTCTGTGAAAGTTCTCTCAAGCTTCAGCTCAAATTTATCATTTCCACTGTATTTGCTTGTGTTGACAAACCATTTTCCTTCGAATAGACTCTGACTCGTGTTCCAGCTAAGCTGAATTGTAGCATCATGTCCAAGATTCTGTGTTGGATCACCTGTTCCCTTTTGGTATGTCTTCGTCAGTCCGATTCGATTGGTTTTTCCTGAGTAGAGACCTTCAATGGTGTACGCGCCAATATCATCCAACCCAGAGCCTCCCACGGTAAATGCTTCAGAATTGAATGAGAGCGAAATTAGATAAGGTCCATGCCATTTATTATACTGATAATATCGACTTGACCATATGCCCGACTCAAACTGATTCAAATGTTGCTCATCAACTAGAGCTGCCGATGAATTAACATAAGTCACGATGGATTGTGCCGGTCTACCGTTGGACCATTTTAAGTAAAAAGCTACGGCTATTATAAAGAAAATGCCGCCCATACTGATATAATCTTTAATCATGTTTTGACGGCGACATTTATCATCTGTACACGTACTTGCTCCACGATGTGAACGACCTATAGTTAGTTAAATCAAGTTAGTTTGCTTGAAACCAAAATAAAGTAATATTTCGAGCGATCAACTACTGTGAAAAGATTTTCACATGATAGTACGCTTAAGTGAATAATGACTTACTTGTTCCGCTTCGGCTACTTCGACTACCTCCGCGTCCTCCTCCACCTTGACAATGAGCCACTATCGTAAGGGCAAAAACGAATAACAATAAACGGAAAATGAAATGCATTGCTATTGTTCCAATCAAACCCGTTTTCAGGAATATTAGGAGTCACTATTAATTTCCACTGCTTTACTCTGCTATGAACACATTTTTATGCACAAAAACAAAAAGAGGTTGATTCATTCTGTCCACGTCATCAACATCTCTGCAACAATATAAGAACGAAGAAAATTATTAAGTATGATGTCAGGTGTTGTATTCATGCCTTTCGAGCGTAAACATGAAATGTATTTTAGGCGCGTGTTCTACCGTTGGAGAAAAAGCAAAGAAAAGGTAAAAAATTACATTTGCACAAACACATGGAAACAAGTAACCCTACGATCATATTGGCAAAATAAGTAAACAGTGATGGGTGTATAAAGGTGTTTCTTAACAACGATGTTCGTCAGCATCAGCATCGATAACATTCGGAATTGATCTAAATTCTCCGAATTCAACTTCTCCAAATAAATTTTTGGTCAAAAAATACCGAATCAAATATATGACCCGTACTAGGTATAAAGTTGTATCATCATTAACTATTTCATCGGCGAATCGATTAATCAATCACATCTGACTTGGTTGCCAACAGATGAGAGCAAAAACGATCATTTATACAGCAGGTTGCCCGTTACTAGCATCTGCGAAATGAAAATACGCTATTCATTCGTGTGCCCAAGACGCGGTAATTTACTTTCAACTATTGTAGTGCTCAAAAGATTACGAATGTTACAGTGAGATCCTAGGCCACATCCTTTAAATAGTATTTGCACGTAGTAAATATGCCAAGTGCTTTTTTTGCTTTACCAAATAGTACCATAGGCACTTTGCCTTGGCTCAGGAGACTCAATTTTAACAATATTGACTAGATTAGTATGTAGAGAAACACAGGTAAATTATCGCTTTAGTAAACTTATTCGAAACATTTCATTAAATTTATTCTTCGTGGATTTGAAGAATCGATGTGTAATAGTTATAAAACAGTGTCAATGATTCAAATGTACATCGATGTTAACATATTTAGCAGTTGAACATCTTTATGATAGTGATATTACAAACGATGAATAGAATGTTATCAATATAAATATTGTGAATTTAAAGCAATCCATTAGTAATCATTCTATACCTAAATCTGAAAATATTTTCGAGACATTAGCTCCATGTTAAATCGAAATGGTTGATGCTACTACTGATTCCTATAATGAAAAAATACCATGGGCCGGACAATAAACAGTCGTAAAGTAGCCATTTCTTTCATCGTTTGCTGATGCAAAACGGGCAGTAAATGAATCCCGTTTTGATCGCCCTGGGATGATCAAACTTCAACCATTTCAAACATATTTTTGGCACAAACAATATGATTCGTATACTAATTATGAAATTCGTGATATACATTGATAATACGGTATCGCATGGCATGGAAACGGTCGCATTCGGCAGCGTTACGGCAGCAACACAGATAGCTGTATCCATCGTCCTGGGTACAGAATGAATATCGATTATAATATCTACTATGAATAGATAAATTAATACATTCATCAACTATCCAAATGAATTAGATAATTTTAAAGATTTATCCAGATCGAAGAAGACTGCGCTAGTTTTCGTCAGTTCGAAAGACTATCTTATAATGATACACATAGAACATCTTTAAATGTTGAGTGACTTCAATATAAGTTGATGATTTATTACTAATATTATCATCGAAATGTTCTAAATTATATCAATAATAAATCGCGGAAAGATTAGTCATTAGTTATATTTATGGATGGGTGCGGGTGTGGGTGTAGGTGTCAGTGTGTGAGTGTACGTATTAAAATGCTTCAAGGCTATACCCACGCCCACGCACAATAAAATTGACGTTTTTTTTCAATCATTCCTGTCAATATTGAATTTTTGTACTCGATGATTTCCGTTACCGACCACATACAAATCACCATGTCGATCGAATAGCAAGCCGAAGGGCTGATTGAGTTGGTTCAATTGTTCTCCTCGACCGTTTCCACCAATAATGACACTTCCCTGAGTGGCTCCTTTAGGCCAACGCATGATTCGATTATTCCCTTGGTCCGCCACATAGACAGTGCCCAATTGGTCGACAGCGATTCCTCGAGGACATGACAAGTGTGCAAGAGTACTTCCTTGTCCTTGGCCACCAGCCACGACAATGCCTTGTTTTGCACCCACCATCCATTTCATTACACGATGATTTCCATATTCAGACACGTACACTGAATGATATCGATCGACGAAGATATATTGTGGGTAAGAGAGTTGATCGAGACGATTCCCACTCCCATTGCCACCTGCTACCACTACTCCTTGAGATGCGCCTCTTTGGTATCGTCTCACTTCATGGTTTCCTTGGTCAACGACATAGAGTGATCCACTGTCGTTCATTGTCAAACCTCGACAATTAATGTTAGAGATGATCGTTTCTCCACTTGTTCCATTTTGACGAGGCCATCGAATCACTCTTTGATTTGAATTATCGCATATAATGAGACTATCTGTCTCTTTGTCGACAATCACATCATATGGGTTCCACAATTGATGAGTCCCATTTCCTTGTCCTTTTCCGCCGGCAACTACTTGGCCACTGGTCGCATTTGATTTCCATTGCACAATACGATGGTTTGATCGATCAGCGATATTTACCGTTTCGTCATCATCCACAAAGAAGCCGCATGGTTTGTAGAGTTTACGAATTTCATTGCCACATCCATTTCCTCCCGCCACAATGAGACCATTTGGTTGCCATCGAGCATTTGGATGAATATTTATTGAACTGGCACGTAGTGGACGACCTGAATAGTGAAATTAAAGTGGAAAGGCAGATATGACATATGAGAGATGTTAGTTAACGCACATATGAAAAACAAAAAATAAACAAGTATACATGTTGGCGCCCAATCTCAGATTGACCTAGGCGGACCTCAGATTAGCCTGAATCCATATTGGACGCAACATATATATCCCGTTGAATATTAATTTATATGATGATGCGATCAACCAGCAAAAGCAAATTTCAAGATGATTACATTTCAGTACTACTACTACTAAATACTACTATGATTCAAGAGTCTGTTGCAAAGCATAGTTGTTTCTGCTTTTTCTCTCTTTAGGTTTCCGAAAAGAAACAAAATTAAACAGTATAGCTATGAGGTAAAATAATATATTGTGACGCATGATATAGTTTCGCTCTTTTCGCATACAACATTAACAAATGTCTACAAAATTATACATGTACGTATACATAATTACGTAGATTCTACCACTTATTTTTTTCATAATAATACTACTGCAACGTGTATACTAGCATATGTATTGTATCTTATGTATTTCACGACCTTACCTAATGATACATATATGCATTTTCTGAAAAAATTTATACATATGACATTATTACACTATACTAGACATCTTCACAATTTTCAAAAAAATACATAATTATAAACTTCATTAGTATTTTTCTATAAAAATCGTCATCAGTAATGGAGTTATTCAGCACAACAACAATACATCTAACTGCAATATACTGTACTATACTATACGATACTCACATCATTTGCCTTTTGTTTTTGTACTCATTGGAATTAATAAAGTAGCTACATATTTTTATATGTAATCATGACGCCATCATCAGTTTTTAGAAGTCATTTCAAATTATTATTATTGAAGAAAAATAACTTCATTTTCTTTCATTTTGGATTTCCTAATATGTATCAACATATTAACGTAGTCACATTTTTATGACGCGATTATCACATCGGCGCAAGAAACTAAAACCGAAAACTTCTTAATATATCACTTACGATTATGAATAAAGACCAAAATAAAATAAAATCTTTGAATCATATATATAAACAAACTAGCGTTAGCTACTACTACTACTACTACGTAGTTTTCAAAAACATCATACTCAATTTAACAAAGTAAATATACGTCTCATATCATTTCACTTCATTTTGCTTCTCTCTTTCTCTCTCTTTATAATTTATCTATATCCCTATAAAAGTACTCCCACATACATTAATAAACAAAATTATCATTCACGATTATTATTATTATTATTATTATTGTGCTTAACTTTGAATGGTTCATCAGTAATGCTTGAATTAATCAAAATGTTTGTCTTAATAGCTAATGATTATAACATATGACACGATAGTAAGCAGGAAAGCAAAGTATCTCGGTAATAAATGATGCAAAACACAATCATATATCATATTCATTTAGAGATGTTTAGAAAGTTAGTCGATTTTTCTTCTGTAAGACATCAGAAATTATAAATTTCGAATTACCTGGATCCCATTCGCAGATGCGCATTCGTTGTAAAATATCAGTGATAGCTTCTTGGAACTGGTCGATTTCTTTAATATGATATTCAGTTTTGGCAGGAGATTTCAATTCGGCTAATTCTTGTGCGGCGGTCTTTAAGTCTTCAATTAATTTTACATGGCTTTGTAATAATTTCGTATGATTCTTCAATGAGAGATTATGTTCAAAGTCTCTGTTCCATTTGCTTAGCTCTTCTTGTTTGCTTTTCAGTTGTGCTTGATAATTCTCAGCCAGATCTTTATTTCTCTCATCGATAACATGAATCTTTTGTTTCAGTTCATTCTCGTGGTTCGTGATTATTGCACGTATACACTCAAAAACTGTTGTAATCTTTTCAATGGTAGAATTTTCATTGGTAATAGTCATTTGCATCAATTGATTCAAAGCTGATTTTGTTTTCGATAACCAATATTGTTGCTAAATGATAAAGAAAAATGGTGCTTTCATGAAATTCTTCCAAATAAAAAGTATTCCTGACCTCTTTTGCTTTCTCAGTTGCTGCATTATATATTTCAGTGCATGCGTGACCTTGGTGCCGCACAGCTATACAATCACGGCAAACAAGTGTCATACATGTGTCACACCAAAATTTTAATTTTTCATCAGAATGCACACTGCATTCAATGAACACTATTGGCTTCGAATCAATTGGTACTGTTACATGCGTTTTAAAAGCAGATCGTACATGAGCTACTTTGCAACATGATGAACAATAAGCAACTTCACATTTTTTACACCAAAGTTCAGCCTTCACTTTTGCACAGTCGTCGCACATCTGTTCAACTACGATGACACAAATCTATAATGTTTCAATCTATTCAAAATAATAATCTATATGTAACGAACGCCTAAAAATATATTCTTTTGCACGCGTCAAACAATTGTGTTCATTATACTATGCTGGTAGAGCTTTAACTACTAAATATACGACGATTCGACTGATGAGTAATCGTTGAAACATAATCCTCATTTATAATTTTTTCACACGAACTATCTATTTCAACTGCATCTTTTCAGTTTCAAGCACTGAATGTGCAAGTAGCAGCTCGACGAAGAGTTTATACAGGTTTTTGGCAGATTTCAGCGATAGAATTAATATTAGGAATAGTTTGTTTGCAGAAATAAAATTTCGATAATTTGTATGAATTTACCACGTCAAATGTCATTCCAAAGTTAACGACATTTTAAATGCTCCCATATTATAGACATGATCAAAATCAGTAGTTTGATCGCATTTTGTTAATAATCTGCCATAAACAATCGATAGTGAATTCAATAGAGAGACCGACAGGAGGAATACGACCTACTTCTTTTTTAAAACTAAAATATCGTACTTCTTATCCTCATTTGGATAAGCGAAGAGTTGGAAAAATCTATTATCATCACTCTCGACAGATTATCTTTGTGCATCACTTGTGCATTACGCTAAATTTATCAAAGAGAACTTAACAATAACACATATATAAGACAAACATTTAGCGGCAGACTCAGCTAGATCAGAAAAGTATGACGAATACCACAACCTAAAACAAGGGTGTCCTGAAAGTCATTGACCAAAAAGAAAATTGAATATCTCCACCATTTCCTGATCAAATTTGGCGATTCCTTTTTCATTTGAAGGAGGAGTGTTTCAAGTTTTCATTCATGAGCAAAAATTTTTATAACACACTTAAAACTATTATTATTCATTTAAAAGGTAAAAAGTTACATTTCAACCAAAGGTAAACGATCGATTTTGGATTTCTGTAACCTGATGCAAATTCAGTATATTCTTGAATTTTCTCGATTTTTCAACAATTTATTTGAATTCTTGAGTTTTTGCTAGCTCGCCTAATGTCTCAAGAACTTCACAAGATCCTCTCCAATGTTCTGACACATAAAACTCCTGAAAACATTAGCGACTAGAGTTAATGTGTGATAGGTTACTTCTATGGAGAGTCAAAAATGGCAAGGGTATCCGAAAACTTACCAAAAAATTCTATTTCATAGAAATTTTTCTGCTGATCATTTTGGTTAAAAAGATTCTATTCTCATCAAGAAATGACGGGGCTAGTTATAAAATACTGAAAAATGTCAAATAGTGCTGGACGGAGCTTGTCATTTTTCAGCATTTTGACTCTAGTACCAGAATTTCTTGATGAAAATAGAAAATTTTCTTTTAACCAAAACAAACAGCAGGAAAAGCTCTACAGAATAGGATTCCTCAATAATTTTTGGAGAGCTTCCTGTTTTTTGCAGTTCGCTACTGATGAAGATATCGGGAAAAGGTCAAATCTCGTATCTAATTAGATTAAGTTAGATTTCAGGTGTGTTAAAAAGCTGCTGATACATCAATGAAAACTTCGAACATTCCTCTTTGAAAAAAATAATAATTCACGGATTTGATTAAGAAATGGCGGCGATATTCAATTTTCTTTTTGGTCGATGACTTTCAGGACACCGTGTATATTCGTTAGAAAAATACTTCATAATATATAAATGATTAGAATATCATCAACGGACTATTTTTATTTTCGTTGCTTACCTGATTCTTCGTTGCTTGTTGCCATAAGGATTAGTTAATAATAATAATAATATGAATACTTTTCAATCTAGAATTAGTAAACATAAAGATACTACTTTTAGCCATTTAAACATATTCGTCTAAGTTTCGGAGCATATACGCATTGTTTTGTAAATGAAAAGAACTCATACCGTGTGATGTTCAGCTTTATTCGTAAAAGAGATAGATTGCATAAGGATAAAGTTGTGGGAAAATTTTATTGATAAGCACGGAAGTTAATCATAAATGTAATTTATATTTGAAATGCAATAAGTAGAAAAGAGAACCAAAAAGTATCTACTTCTAAATCAATATTAGAAACAGCAAATTTTATCATCCTAAGATTATTTCTTAAGAATTTGAGCATAAACTAAAAGATTATCGAAAAACTGAATTTATTATATGTACTGTAGACATGCTGTTAGCGCTCACGAGGAGCGACAAACACAGTTAACGAATGTGTTTATATTCTCTCTGTTTATTCTGTTAGAAAACAACCGTTTATATACGCACGCGAAAACAAGGACAAGAAAAATAGAG